>JABJVR010001026.1:0-12250 GCA_025773905.1 Chitala chitala
CCCCCACCCAAACCACACATACAACCACCCCCCCCCCCACCCCCCCCACCCCCCCCCCCGCGCGCCGGTGGGGCGCGCCGGCCCCCCCCCCCCCCACCCCAATTACAGAGATCAGCATAGTGTGGACTTTGAGAGCTCTTCATTTACGGCAGGGCATACACTGAGAAAATCCACTGCAGCACTTCCTGTTTATTCCCTTAATTTGGGAAAAAAAAAGATTGCAACTGTAACTACAATCAATCATGTTTCTTAATTTTTTACTAAAATCTGAAATAAAAATAAGCTTGTAAAGGGGAATATGTAAATTTGGGGATATTTTATGTTTTATGAAGCCATGATTGTTATGAGCTGATACAAACATTTTTGTGGAGCACATTGTGTCACACTTCTCTTTTGCACTGTTAAAGTCTGCAAAAACACTTGTCTTTGGGTCAACTTTCTGAGAAAACTCAGAGAGTGGAAAAAGTTTTGTAGTCAACAGCCCTTGTGTTTTTTTTTTTTTTTTTTTGCATTTGATAACCCTGTGGTAACTGTGACTTGTGTAGAGGTAAGGTTGAGGTTATTCCGCGTTTAGTCACACAAGATAAGGGGCCAATGATGACACACACGTACGCACGTGGTGAAGCGTATGTAGTGGGAAAGCCAACTATAAACATACACTGGGACAAATGGGAGACAGGCAAGTGCTTGTGTTACATGTTGGCTTAATAGCGCACACGTACAAGAATGTGAAGTGGCTGTAGCGACTGGGGTTCGCTTTCTGAGCGTCACTTTAAGGCAAGCAGTACATACTGAAATGTCAAGTAGAGAAATTACTATGATGGGGGGGGAAGTTATGGACAAATGAGGTGAATAAATGTTAATGAAAGTGACTATGGTAAGGGGAATGTGTGAAGAAAGAAAGGGAGTATAAGTGATACTGGGGAGAGCTCCTCATGTGAGGCACAGAGGAGAGGGTGTCATGGCACAGCCACGTAGGGCTGCCTCTGGGACTGGCTCACTGCTCATGGCACATGATGACAGTGATGAGGAAGACAGCACAGCTGATGCTCGAGTGTAGGGAGACACCCACGTCTCCACTGTCACTGGGTGGAGGTTCACAATGCAGCGAGACAACAATCCTGAAACACTGAACGCTTAACCAAGAGTTGATTGGGAAGCAAGACTGGGATGTTTTAAACCTGCCAAGTCAGAATCCTGATTTAAATTCAGTGGAGCATGTAAGAGGAAACAGAACTTAGACAATGTCCATAACAAAGACCTTCTGAAAAAGACTACGGTTAAGGCATGCTAGAGCATCTCTGAAATGGGTAACAAGAACCTGCTGATGACAATGGATCAGGTATAGTGTAAAATGTGTGCAACCAAATACACTAACATCACACAGCTTTATTTGAAATAAAGCTGAAATAATAGGGTTGCCATCTGAAAAATGCCACCCAGGAATGAATCCTTGCATTCTGAAATTTTGCCTCAAATTCACATTTTGATCTGAAATACAAACACAGCGGGAAGTGTAAGTATTGTCTTGAAGATGTGTGTGTGGGAGTTTTGATGCGACCAAAACCTCCCATGTCTACTGTGAATGAAGCATTCTCTAAAACTTTCCTATGACATACCACTCTGTGCTGAGGACCTGAGAAAACTCGCATCTCTTCGTTCACACGCACACAAGTGCTTCTTCTCCCCTAGGTGAGAACGATACTTTAATCATTCAGAAACCTGGTGCTGAAGCATTAGCGGAGGAGTCTTTAGCTCATTGCTCTGGGAAACCTACAAAAACCATTATTCTTTGCTGGAGGGCTCTGGGCAATGACCATTACCCTATCTCTCACAGTCACCAACTTACCACTGGGAGGTTTGGGTCTGGGTGGCACGGTCTTCTTAGGTGGCAATGCTGGGGTGTCTTGCTTTCTACTGAAGGGATCCTCTGAAAAGCCCTGCTCACCCAAAGGAGCAGAAGAAAACATTGAACAGTGAACAGAACACTAACAGAATCATTCTAAAAGCCCAACTAAAGAGATGAGGCAGGTTTTTCACATGAAGAAATTAGCACATGTATAAAGACATCCCCCCTGCAGGGCTCCAGTTACCCAGCAAAAATTGTGGCCTTTCAGAGCCTATATCACTTGTTAATGTGTGACGCTGGCAGTAACGTAACCATGCACTGACCATACAGCATCTCTCAGTGTCCTTCGTGTACCTCAGACTGTGCCAACAGCACACATACCTTGGACATCTGGCTGAAGTCCGCAAATCCACTGCTGCTGCCAAATGAACTACTTCCAAACGGGTCGAGGGTTCCAAAGAGATCTGAAAGCAAAAACTGTTATTTTTAAAACAAACATGAAATTTTACAATATTTATAACTGTTGGTTGTATAACTGAAATTCACAGCGCTGTTACGTTTGAAATTCAATACATTGCTATATAAATAGGAAAGAAAAAAAAATACTTATTACTATTTAATATAATACTTGTCAATGAATGGATTAAACGTTTTTCTCTTTTTTTACGTGACGTATACCTTGACCTTTCAGTTTTGGACTGGTTGAGGTGAATGGGTCACTACCAGAAAAGTGGCTTGTCTACGAAAACAAACACAGCACAAATATATCAGTACATTATTTGAAAAAGTGTTAAATATCACAGTACAAGTACAAAACTACAAGTACAATTACAATTTTGAGATTATAGCGTAATTAAAAGGTTACCTTAGAAGGGAGTGTAGCGCTTTTACTGAATGGATCAGAGGATGTAAACGGGTCTGTCTTGGCCGTCTTTTTGAAGAAGTCGTCAGATGACGTCTTGAATGGGTCACTTTCCTTGAAAGGGTCTCCACCAAAGGGATCTGAGTAAAGTAATCAGCAATCAGCCCGGCCCTGATCCTCTTATCACCTAAAGCAACCCTTACTCACTCTCTCACACACACACTTTTCTTTACAGTCACTGAAGACAGACCTTTTTCAATAAACAAATCTTACAGTAACGTCGGTTCAGGTATTTAAAACAAAGGAATTTTGTTTCCATGTCATACACAGTCAGAGTGTATGTGTGTGTGTTAGATATGGCAGGGACTTTTAATATTGAGCTTTTACTATCTAAAAAACAACAATACCTGCAGTGGTTGGCTGTTGCTTGACAAAAGGATCACTTTGAAAAGGATCTCCTGAACAGAAGTCCAGCAAAAGACAGAAAGAGATGGTAATGTTAACAGTCAAAGGCAAGGTGAACCAAACATCCATGCTGTTACAAACTAGTAACCCTCTCAAACAATTGTTTATTCTAGAAGCTTTTTAACAACGTGAAATGAAAAATCATCAGTAATGTGGGGGGACTGGTGGGAGGAAGGGGGTAAATGAGGACATGAACAGAACACTAGTGCGGAAGGCTACATAAAGCACCTTTGAACGGGTCGGATTTGAAGGGGTCCTCTGAGTGGAACGGGTCTGTGTGCAGCTCCTCTGTGTTGCTGTTAAATACCGAAGCCTTGGCCTTGAAAGGGTCCTCCTGCAAAGAGGCGTGCTGTGATGGTTTCTTTCCAGTCACGTTTCCACACTCACTGACACTTCGAACCTTTCGTACATTTCTGTTCTCTGCACATCTGCACCAGGCCAAACACACCCACCACAGAGACCAAGCCTGGTGTGCTCTGTGTGTAAAACCGCCAAAGTTAGAGCACGCTCAACTAAGATGGGAATACTGACAGGAATGTCTGGGAAAGGACAGGACCCAGAGCAACAGGAAAATTGAGGCATACCAAAGAGCTAGAGTTACCCTGGAATACCGCTCTGGCAGCTCTCGTTCCTTCATAGTTTGCGTCTGTTCTGTGGACTTCCCCAGTGTGTTCAGCTGAGTCTAATGAAAAGCAGCCTGATGGGACACGGCATCTCACGTCCAGCTGGGTGTTATATTTCCGAAACTCCCATTCATGTGCCAAGCTGCTAACGCCTCACACACTGACTAAACCCTGCTTGTTATGTTTTATTACCCAGGTCCCCAGTTTGAGCCGACCCTGCTTGACCACCAGCAGAAGTGCTGGAGAAAAATGCTCAAGGCATTCGCACTAATACCATGTGTTGTACTGGCAAAGAGCAAAGCAACATGGGAAAAGGAGAAGGGTTGAGCAGTGTACACCAACACTTTAGAATTGGCCTTCCGCCTGCCCTCACAGACAGGCCGTCGCGTGTGGCCTTCCGCCTGCCCTCACAGACAGGCCATCGCGTGTGGCCTTCCGCCTGCCCTCACAGACAGGCCATCGCGTGTGGCCTTCCGCCTGCCCTCACAGACAGGCCGTCGCGTGTGGCCTTCATGGAGTTGCTTTCGTCTATGAGCAGTACTCTTTGTTCTGAAAAGTCCTGAAAGCAAGCTACTCTTTATGCATGACAAACTGTGACAGATTTTGGTCTTGCACGACTGAATCCTGTTTTCATTCTATCCCAGCAATATTTTCCCAAATATTAACATTTATTAACATTAACATCACCATCATCACATGCGATTTGAAACATCTACCATATAGATATTACTCATCCACTAAAAGTAAACAGCCACTACACCATGTGTACTGTAGACAGCAAAATCAGGGCTAAAACTTAAAAGTTATGTTCTATACAGTTTTGCATGTGAAACAAGGTGGAAGTATGGCCCAGAGAAAGCAACTGTGTGTGTTACTGCAAGCCAAGGGCAGAACGGGCTCTACAAACCAAGGAGACAGGTTATGTCTGACCACACAGGGATTTTCATGCTGGGATTTGTCTATTTCATATCACACAGCACACACATAGCTAAACTCTCTGATGCTATAGAGAGAAATATACCACAAAACATGCCCCAAAATACAAGTAACCCTGTCTGCAAGAGGTGAGTGCTGGTGTGAGGTCTCACCATGGAGGTGAGGGCCCCGTTCTCCTTGTCGGGAAAGCCCTCGCTCATGTCGGCAAGGTTGGTCATGCTACCGCCGTGGGTGCCGTTCAGGGCGCTGTTGTACTGCTCGATGCTTCTCGTCACCTCCTGCTGGCTGCTTTGGATCTGGGACAGCTTGCTGCGAACCTACAACACCAGCATTGTCACATTAAAGGGCTGGCGCTGGCCTGGACTTCCTCTTCATCAGCTACCTGCACGTGCTTAATAAATACATTAATTCATTCACTGAAACAAGGCTATTAGAAAGAAGGTGGTAATTCACAGGGGCTGACCTGACACGTAAGACACTCATGTTACGCCTCCTTTTCCTGTGCATGAGAAATATGAGCCCCTTTGAATGTGAGCACATGAAAATACAACATTATGTAGAGAAAAGAAGAGGAAAAACCCCCTCTTGTGCTTCTCAAGCAAAGCCAGTTGAAATGACTGAATGAAAATGCCATTTCAGTTTAACATCTTCAAATGAGCATTTTTTAATATGTACAGAGACACGAGAAATTACTGTAATTTTAATTAACACTCCTGTTTGTGCATTATTCAGCATGGTTCTTTCCCATGACAATCATCACCAGGGTAACGGCAGTCCCATTTAGTAACCGAACGGAATTCATTGACACGTTTGAGCAAACATTTTTGCTGCATGCCCCTACAGCAGACCTTTGAGACGTAAAAAAGCAGAGCAAATGGGCGGCGTGAGCTCCGTTCCCATGGCGAGACAACTCCGCCTCCGTGTTGGCCCCGCCCCAGCGCAGAAGTGCTGCGTCATGAAGCCCATGCACTCTGCTGCGAAACGAAGAGGGCTTCCAGCACTGAGAAAAGCAGAGGCCGAAAGGTGAAACTGGCACGCCCTGTCGGCGAGAACGCCAGCCTAGTGCACGCAGAAAGAGCATTACACGTCTTCTGCTCTTCAGACGGCAAGGCCGTGTGAAACATATCTGCGTCACCAAGTCCAAGCCAAAGTCTCCCGTGAGCGAGGTACCATGGAAGAGTGAGCTAACATCTCCTCAGCAACGACCTCTGCACTCACCACGTGACACTGAGCACAACTAGCCAGCCGTGCACACTCAGGATGGCTGCCTCCGTTTTATATATCATATTGGCTTCTTTAATGGAAAACGTCATTAACGTTTCTACATGGACAATAACCAAAACAACAACGGAAAATTGGTTTCTCTCATTCATTATGCGATGACAATCACTCAGAAGCAAAATAAATGCAGCCCCCCCCCCCCATGGGAGACACAACAATTACAATACACACTTAACAGTGCTCCACCCATCCAGTTATTTATGGTAAGTGCTGTAATTTACTACAACATGGGACCTGAATGTTGCGCATGTCTAATTGAGAAAGGGGGAAAGAGGAGGAAAAGAAAAAAAACTGAAAGCTGAGGTGTGAAAACTGACACCACAGCGAGTCACAGCCAAGCATGGTTTCAAACACCACTCCACATGTGGCAATGAGCGCTTACGGTTAGGGTTCACTGAACATAGCAGTTCACCGCAAAACATCTCATCAAATTTCAACTTCCAAAACAAAAGAAATCTGGAAAAATGAAAGGGGGGGGGGGAATCAGAGAAGGAAAAGGAACATCTTTCCATCAGAGCTCTGGATTGTGAACGCACCGCAGGGACTACCTCTTCCGATGTAGTCACACCTGGCAGATGTTGTTTTCTCACTCTAATCTTGATAGTGAGCATCCTGTGCTATGCGGCACAGCGAGCCAGGTAAGCGCCGTTGCTGCGTGCAGCGACGCTGACACCACGGATGTAGCCTTGGGTGTGCCTCTCTGCTCAACCACAAAAACAGTCCAAGAGCTTGAATGGAGCCTTGCCAAACTGATTTCTCTCAATACCGCTCTGTACAGAACGGCCAAATAAACAATCGCCGTGCAACGATCAAAACGGCAGCATCAGCAGCAGTTTGGGAGGGCCTCCTCTGCGCTGTCATAGAGAGACTCTCTGTGGTACACTGTGCGTTTAACAGAAGACACACCTATCACCGCGCATAACGAACAGCTGTCTGGGTCAGGTGTTTGAGAATCATGTTCAAAGGTGAAGCAGCCTGAGAACTACTACCATAACCAGGGATTACAGCCACTGTGCTGCTACACTAAGTAGCACATTAACATTGCCGTACTTACATTTCCAGCTGTGCAAACAGCAAGCAGTGAAACAAGTATAGCTGGTACCCCTGATTGATGTGAGGGTGTGTGCATGTGAAGGCAGGCCTTCCTCTAAGCAGGCTGCAAGGAGAAGCACAGCTGTGCCCTGTTAGGTAAGGCGCTATGCATGGCAGAAGCCCCACCTGGTTGATCTCCTCCTGCGTGGATTTGAGGGACTTGATGATGGTCTCCAGCTGCGCCTTGCCTGCCTGGATGCTCTGCTCCAGCTGGGCTTCCTCCTGTTGCAGCTGGCACAGGTCCTCCTTGGCCCGGCTCAGCTCTTCCTCCTGACTCTGCAGGCTGGACTCCTGAGAGCGGATCTGGGCCTGCAGAGAAGAGATCTGCACACAAACACAGGGAAACGTTACACTTACGACCACTCCAGACCACACGCGCTTTGCGTTGCACGCGTGGGATGCTTTTGAAGCTTACGTGAGAAGTGCAGGGGATAACAGTGTAAAACACAGTGAATGGTGGCAGGCTAGAGTAGGTCGGCTGCCTGTACCATCTGGGACTCCTCCTGGCACTTCTGTCTGACATCGTTGAGCATGTCTTCCAGCTTAGCCTTCTGCTGGTCCATCTCCTCCAGCCGTTCCTGGGCGTCCTGCTTCTGGGCCTCCAATTCTTGCAGGTTACAGGTCTCCCTGTCCAGGTCATTCTGCATCTCCTGTCACATCAGCCCAGGAAATGGAACATCACGACCACCACAAGCTGCGACTCGTTCAACATGTCATATGCACCACACGGCCTTAACATTTTACCCTTGAACTTGTCATCCTGACAGAAAACCACATTTATGGCATTAGTGCACACTCAAACATTTGCTTACAAAAACACAGGAGTTACACATGTTGCAAAGACGCAAAACGCAGCAAAACTATAATCGTAGTTCATTATTTGATAAAGGAAGTGGTTGTACGACATGCTAAGCCTCAAACATGTGAGCACCCATGTTTAGCTTTTTATAAACCTAAAAGTGTGACCTCATCAGCTGTTGGTTGGAGACAACAACAATTATGAGGGGCCTCACCTGGACCTCTGCAGACTTGTGCCTGATGGCCTCCTCCATCTCCCTGATGTCCTGCTCCAGGGAATATTTCTCCCTGTTGCAACAATAAAGAGGTGGACACAAAACTGAACCAGATCACAGTGCCCAGTATCAGCTGACTAAGCATTGCAATGCCCCCCTTCTTCCCAACCACTCCAGTCAACAAAACTAAAAACAAGGAACATAAATACTGAGATGGAGGAATGATTACCTGAGAGTACTCCAGTGTGTAAAAGCAAGTGTGCTGATGCAGCATAAAGAATAAGCAGTGAAAACAGATTCATAAAAAGTTGACGGCAGGGACAGCAAGGGCTTCAGCCGAAGGCTGCTAGCTAACAGGATTAAGACGGCTGCTTATTACCATCACAGGGAAAAGCCACTTTCACCCATCAAGTGTGGATTTTTATAAAACAGATTTCTAATGCCATTGCCCACATCTAAAAGAACCATTTAAAACCTGAAAACACCCACATGTTGGTTTTCCAAAGCAACCCACAGAGGTGAAATATTTAAAGTGATGAATCACAATCCACGGCTGCACACTGCTATAAACTGCTACAGATATTCACCTTCAAAGATTGGTATTTTATGTATATTTTGTTTAGCCTAGGCAAAAGTTGACCACGACAGCGAAATGCCTTTTTCACAGCATAATTAAGTCACAGTGCCACCTGCAGGTTATATGTGGTACTGGTCACAGAGCTGACACAGGCTACAGATCAAAGATCTAGTTCAAATTTTCCCCAAGTACACTTAAACCACAGCAAAGTGATATGCACGTGTAAAGCACAGAATGTGACGCATGAATGATTTTGTTTTGAAATCAAACTCATGAAAGACATTCAGGCATGTAAAAATACTCACCTAGGTCTGTGAAAGTTGTAAATATTAATTTTAATTTGCAGAGTAAAGCTGTGAACCTGCCCTATTTTCATGACCTTATGTCCAGTTTAATCTGTAAAACACATGGTGTTGCTATACTTATTACACTTGAATCAAAAAGAGAAAAAAAGTGTACAAACTGTAAAAGCAGAACCGACTTCTGATATCCTTCCAACTCATCTTTCTACCACCCAGAGGTAGGCAGTAGTAATACAAATGTTAAAACTGCTCCATGAAAATGTATATACATGTATATGAACGTATGGGAATGGATATAGAGCACACCAAATGATTCTCATTGCTTCAGTGCTTTACTGCTGTGGTACAAAGCATGATGGGAATGAACAACTGCACATGCATCTCAAAATCAAACCCAACATGGAAGCATCTTTGCCCTCGATTTCCTTCTTGTGACTAAAGGCTAACCATGTATGCATGTTATGTGGGTAATTCCTACAGAACCACAATTATGCAAAATTTCTAAACATAATAATTTTATTAATGTGACAGCTTAGACTGTAATCATAATAATCATGTTTACTGACATCTACTGTTTCCAAACACAGAAAAACCAGACCCAGGCAAATTTTTGGTCTAAAATACTTCAGCCAGCAATTTCAGCATCATTAACCCTTCTGTGAATAGGAACGTTCAAGTTTAGACATGTACTTGGGTCATTAAAAAAAATTTACTAGTTCGCTGTTCTTGCATTAAAATATCCCAAATGATGACAAAAATATCAAAATTTTCAGGTGAATATCAGCACTCATGGAATATACAGATGTGGGACAAATTAAAGGAAAAACCAACATGAAGTAATTGTTGAAATGTTCTTGCATACAGTCTGATCACGTCCTGCATTGACATTCTCAGTCACCCGAGTTACTCCTGTTTTTCCTTATACGTCACACTGATTTACGAGCACATCACGGTCATCGTGTGTGTGCTGGCTAGCACAATGTTCAACCCTATTTAATGGTGTCTCTCTCATACATCTAAATGCTCGATTTAATCAATGCACTTATTAAAACACCAGCCAGATGTGACTGAAGCTCCTCTCATCTGTGCCCCACAATGAACCCTCTGTCAAAGTTATTCAGGTCTTTTCCTCTTGCCATCTTGATCCAAAATCAGAATGAACAGGGCATTTTTATATGTGCCACAGAACACGACTGGGTGTTCACTGCCTGAGTGTAGGGCACCTCTGTGGAAGCATCTGCATTTATGTTTCTCCATTCATTTATTCAGGTTTTACCTTAAATTTGTCACCCATCTGTATGTTTAGGAATCACGAACAGGAGGGGGAAAAAAAAAACATGTAAAACTACAAAAAATATATATTATTCACAGATGTCATTGAAAAAACAAAGGTTGGTTTCTTCTAAAACGTGGTTATTTCGAACCATCACAACTAATTTTTTTGGGAGAGAGGTCTGATTCAAAACAGAAGGACACAGCAGACAGCGCGGGGTCCTCAGTACTTACCTCTGCAGCTGAGCTATCTCCTGGCTGATGTCATCCAGTTCCTTGATCCCAGTGAACTCCCCAGACCCAACTGAACTGGTGCTATCCTGTGGACAGAGAATAAGGGCAGGGGTGATCGACTGCCCTCTCAAGAGAAAGAGGCGCCCCAGGATGGCCAAAGGAGCACAGGAAGGGAAAGGACAGGGGCACAGCAGAGCCACTACAAAGGTGCAACACAACAGCAGGGCTCTGGGGTACACCTGGGTCACACACAACACTTTGCTCACAGCATCCAAATGCTCCTCACACTCTAAAGGGGCCAAGAAAGGGCACTTTCTGGGGCTGTCTGTTACATACCCACAGTTGAAGGGTTACTGCCTGCTCACAGTCATTGGCAACAGAAACATCAGCAGCATACAAATTTAAAATAAGAGAAACAAAAAGGCTGAACGAGGCAGGGTCAAACAGTAAGAACCACCAGAGTGATCAGGTACCTTCCATCTTCACATTTCAATGCCACAGTGCATTAACACCAGCATCCTTCATTTTATGCACAAAATTACAATATACTCATCATTTGACACATTAATATTAATTCCTGTAATACACTAGTTTCATTTTTGCTCATTTTCCCAGGACATGAGTTGCTTTTATTTACTTTGTACCACTGTGACTACTCCAGACCAAACTCTATGGCCTACATTTTTTTTTTTTTTAAGTTTCTAACAAACAATCTGATGTACTTAATTAAATATCAGTTAAATGATGAGTTAAGATAATAGTCAAATTCAAATGAGTTAATTAATTGGAAGAAAAACCTGCATTCACTAAGGCCCTCCAAGTCCATGTTTAGGCACCCCTGCTGTAACGTATACTCAAGTTTGTTTCATGGCCTACTCAGCCTTAATATTAAGTCAATGACATTCCAGGGAACCGGAGAAGGCCACACCAACTAAAGCACTAAACTAAACATAACATGACTATTTGGCTATAGGGGTCGCTCAACTGTGAAAATGTTTTCTATGGTTGAGATCATTAGCTAACCCATTTAAATATATAGAAAGTAAAATATGAGGTATCCTAACACAAGGTCATACTGCTCACACTGGTAGAGACAACAACATCCATGTATCCAGACTACATTCTGGTAAAACTTGATGGGAGTAGAACACACAGGGCACATAATGTGGACTGGGGGCTATAAAATGACGACCCCTTTAAAGAAGCAACTTGCAGCATGAAGGCGGAGTGCTATGTGCGTGTGAACAGGGAATCGTGTAACTAAGTGCAGCGGCTGGTGCACGCACGGCTACTCACGCGGCGCATGTCTGTTAGCGCAGCCATTTCAGATCCTACGGGAGTCATATACCCTGAAAGGCTCTGCACAGAGACACGAAAGGGTGAGAGAACACGCCCAGCAGGCAAGCAGACAGGCAAGCAGGCAGGCAGGCAGGCAGGCAGGCAGGCAGGCAGAAATGAGTCAGGGAGCCAATCACATTCAAGCCAAATAGGATTTAGCTCATCCCGAACTAGTATTCCAGGCAATCAACATGCAAACAGAATACAGACTTAATGAGTCACAGTTGAGTTTCTCAGAATTATAGTTCTGAGAGCTGACTGTATCTATTTGCTGATGTGCAAGTTAAAAAAAAAAAAAAAAAAAAAAAAAAAAAAAAAAAAAAAAAACAAAAAGATGTTTCGTTTTTATTTAAAATTAGGGCCAAGGACAAGGTTAGGGAAGTATAAACAAGAAAGTTTAGAGAAA
>JABJVR010001027.1:2064-19932 GCA_025773905.1 Chitala chitala
GTGAGGTACAGAAGGAAGCCATGCGCTGGAGAGTGAGGTACAGAAGGAAGCCATGCGCTGGAGAGTGAGGTACAGAAGGAAGCCATGCGCTGGAGAGTGAGGTACAGAAAGATGTGAATTGGAACTCCAGGTGCAGAAGTTATGTTAGACCTGATGGTAAAGTGCATGGTGTATTGGCAAAATGTTGTGTGCTACACTACAGCAGTGTTCCTGAAAGGAGACAGACAGCCTGTCTGTTATTGCACTGCTACACCATGGTGATGGATAAACATCACCATCCGTGAGAGCATCTTCAGCCACGAGCTCAAGACAGCTAGTTCAGTGAGCATATGTAAAACAGGCACTGGATCCAATTAATATCAAGATAAAAATATTTTCACTTTCTTTAAACAATGTTTTTCTACATAATTATCATTTTAAAAAACGAAAAGTTGCCAAAACTGAGCATATTACATTAACTTGACATGAGGCAGGCTATAATATATTTTTGTAAGTCACAAACTGCGACAATACAAAGAAACAACTTTGCAAAAACATTTGAAAACATTTTTTTCCCTGTAAATTCGGTTTCTGGACAAATGGTGGTTCCTTACTCTTATTTTAAACGTTTATTTATTAGACAACATATTTAGTTCTGTTTAATCTGGTAATCGAGGTTTTTTTTTTTCTTCATCACTTCAAACTGGTTATATCAACTGTTTTGATCTTCCAAGGTAGCGATGTTGCGTTTAATTTGAAAAACCTACTCGCCTCTTGATATTTGAGATCATCAGACGCGTTTTGACTAGACCGCCCACAAAGCAGCATTTCAGATCAAGGGGCGGATCTCTGCACTCCATGTTTTTTTATTTTTTATTTTTTCACTTTTAGTTCATACAGCGAAACAGTGTTTTAATAAGATACTTTGGCAATCCATCCACAGAGAGCCAAACCTACCCGATTTTAACAACAGTATTCGTTTCACTCAATATTGTATTTTTCGTATGTCCCTCTGTAGTGAGCGAGCGAGCGAGCACGCGCAGGAGACCAGGCTGTAGAGGAAGATGCGGTGTATTTTGATAGGATTGCATTGCTGCTGATGATCGAACCTCACGTTATCTGGATTTTTTTGAAGCCCCAACAACTTGATCGCACCCCATGCAGGCGTCTTTTCTCGCAACGTCGTGTGGAGTTTGCATTACGCTGAAATGCAGGGGCTGGAAAAGGACGGAGACCAAGCGGTAGTTCTACGATCACATGAATAAATATACGCTCTCTTTCTGGTTGTGCATCCTCTAGGATACGAATTCAAATGGTGTTGTAGATTTGATTTTTCTTAACAAAACCGGTGCATTATTTTGTTACTACATTCAGCCGAAGTGAGCCGAATCTGGGCGTTCTCTAACACGATTTTCCGTGTGCGTTTGTGGGCAGTTTGTATTGTCTTTTTAAAATGATCATTCGTACGTCAGTGTAGAGAGGACACGAAATTAACTTTATTCAGTTTTGTGTGAATGGGGCTTGCCACGTCGTCGTCTTGCGAAATATGTAAAATGACAATTAACCCAACAATGAAAATTAAATGTTTCATTATGAATATCGTGTTTATTTCAAATTTGTATGATTTTGACCGACCTTGCAATGCCACAGCTACGCAAATATGATGTGAGCATAGTAGTAATACAACATTTTAAAGCGGTATCATTTTGAATGATCATGCACAATTGTAGGATGAGCACAGTGAAACACAAATATTGTTTCAGCTACGTATCCAAGTACGAAAGCGTAGGCAAAGCAATCATTTCCGTTTCACATAAAAGACTTCGCTGCTAGATTGTATACTTAACCTTTGCTTGTGCCATCGCTGCGTAACAGTTTAAAGAGTACTCCCGATGTTACGTTTTTTAAGAGCAATCGATGTTATGAATTGGTTGTATATTAACTTTTAGTACATGCAACAAGGCAAAAACCGATACGAATAGTGTAAGCTGGTCTATATCGATACAAGCGGTTAACATTTCTATAAAAAAAAAAAAAAAAAAAAACTGGAAATGCTTTTCAGAAAGTTACCCGGCGTATCGGCGTCAGGAATGGGTCTTCGCCTATCGCAGAAATTCGTATTTTTACTCTTTTTATCGGGTTTGGTAACTCTGTGCTTTGGGGCCCTATTCTTTTTGCCAGACTCTGTTCGTCTGAAACGAATTTTCCTGTCAAAGACAGAGAACGCTGCTGTCACCGTAGTGTCTGACAATGGACCAAGAGAGCACAGTAAAAAAGCAAGCGGGGACCAAGAGCATCCACGGGGCATGACCCCCGGGCACCGGGAGACAACTACGAGACTAAAACCTATGAGCCGTAAACCATCCGTCACCTACGAGGCGAGAACTGCAGGCAAACTAGCCGGGTCCAAAACGCAAGCGGACTGGAATCATGATGCTGCGGGCAGAGCTGAAAAGGAAGCGTCGTCCCCCGGCCACGGTCAACAGGGGGATGCCTTTGATTACGGGAAGTTTAAAAAATGTCTGCTGAAACCGCCGCTGGGGACAGATCTGGGCCAGCCAAGTGATCCCAAGACTCAGGACCGTCGGAATAAAGTGAAAGAGGTAGGCTAATTTGCAGTTTGTTTTTGCATGTTAATTAAATACTTTAAAATCGGAGGCGCGTGAGATGTACAGCGCTGCAACTGTCTGATTTTGACACATGTAGATCGAGTGTTCAGTTTATGTATTTACAGCAAATCTGTATGTACAGACTCCCGTCGGTTGTACCTGATGGGGACCGTTAAATTGCACTCGCAATTCGGAATTAAAATGAATCCTAACTTTGGGGATTTCTACGGAATATCTTGCAACCTCGTAACTGGAACAATGTCAGATGTAGTACAACCAGTGAAGTTTCGGAGTGTTTAAAAGATGGTAGGCAGGGAGTGAGCGGTCTCCATGCATCAGACAAGTTATTGTGGTGGCTTGTGAAGGGTGAACCTGTGGCGCGCGGCGCGGGATTAGACCCACGTGAGATTCTAATAGGTCGCGCAGCGAAGGGCACCTCGCGTTAAACATGAACCTGCGCGTCTGCTGGAAGACCCGAGATATCAAAGATGAGAAGACCCGTGGTAGGGGAAGCGGGTGTGCTGACCTTTTTCCTCAACACGCCTTTTTTCACTTTGTGTATTGAAACGCTGCTCCTTATATTGCGTCCGACTGTGATGTAATCAGTGCACACTCTTCAATGCATATATTACGCGAGTTTAAATAAGGTTAATTTTGGCACAGTAGTTTTCATATACTTACGCTGTGCGTTGAAAGACAGCTGAAAGAACTACTATGTTTTAGGTATTAGCTTAAGTTGAACGATTTAAAATAAACAGCACGTCGACTCACCTTCTGCACTGTGACACTTTAACGACGTAATTAGCTGCCCGTGCGGTTAGGTTTCCTACTTCAGTTCTTTTTGAATAGCTGTCTTATATTTGGTTCTGGCCAAAATGCTGATGGGTGTAATTTAAAGTACCGCTCTGTGTCTGGGTCTTTGTGTTTCTCGCCACGCCTCCTGCGTTGCTACTGCGACACCTTCTTGTTCTGACTTGTCTCCTTCTACAGTAGATTGGTACCAGGTGGACGAGCAACGGAATTTGGGGCTGTGGGACATTTTAGGGGCCAGGAATGAGTGAGGGTACTTAAGCATTAAATAAGTAAAAATAAAACCATGAGAACAGTCCCGTTTGCTCAGTGGCAGTTAACCACGCAGAGGAGTTCTGAACTGATTCTACCCACTACAGTAGAGTGCTGGGTCAGATCAGATTAGTCACCAGCCGATTCTGAATCCACACCAACCAGATGATTTGCACACCAGTGTAACAGGCCATATTTCATGTCACCATGTCAAGTCAAATTTATTTATAAAGCACATTTAAAACAACATTGTTGACCAAAGTGCTGTTCAATCCTGAAACAGCAGCAAAACATAAAACAGAAAACAATAAAACAGTAAAGCATCCACCCTCATTGCATTAAATAAAACAAATAAGAAATAAATGTACTGTAAATAAAAATAAATAAAAACAGGGAAAAGAATACCTTGTCACACTGTATTAAATGCTAAAGAGTATAAAAAGGTCTTAAAATGAGATTTAAAAATAAGAAGAGTCGGGGCCTGTCTAACGTACGGAGGCAGTTTATTCCAGAGTTTAGGGGCAGCTACTGAAAAGGCACGATCTCCCTGACTCTTCAACCTAGATTTAGGAGGGGTTGTGCTTCTCTTCTCATCTTTATCTGTCTGGAGCTTTATGGGTGTGTCTTTTTCAGACTCCTGATTACATCTGATTCTGGTTACACTCTGGTTGTGTGTGCACGCAGAAGCTCCAGCATGTTCACATACAGTTGATTTCATACCTGCAGGTTTTTCTTTTTCTGTGTTAAAGATGCAAATTTTAGAAAACTGACTACCAACCAATTGTCATTGGTCAACAGTTACCCGGTTAACAAACAAAACCTGCAATCATACATATGACTCATTTAAAAAAGTCTATTCAAAGCCACTAATGCTTTAACGCTTTCCTACTGTAACAATTTTATTCAGCTCCTCTAACAAGCAACAATTTCTTCAATGCTACTTTTAAAACGTCCAGCTTCAAGAAGAAAAAAATAATTTTTGCTTATCTTTAACAAAGTATTTACCTTCACACCAGCATAAACAGGTTGCAATTCCTATGACACACAAATTTGGTAAAATGCCGTTTGTGCATACCTGAGATCTCAGTATTCTCTGCTGTGCTGTGGTAAAGATGGCAAGTTTCACTCAAAATGAATACAATGGGCTGTATTGAGGTTAAGGTGATGGATTTTTGGGACAACTTCTGTTGCAGTGGTCAAACCACGGAGACCCTGTTCTGCTTCTTTACTGAACCATTGGATGGTCCATTGTGAGTTGTTGGAGGTGTGGAGAATCCATGCTGAGGATTGGTTGCTTGTAGACCATGTAGACTGGTCATGTCAGTCAGTGTGACCTCAGAACCTTGGATCATGTTTGATGGTTGGCTAAATCAATACCTTATCTTTCCTATATCAGCTGGAACTGGGTCCTCGCTGACAGTGGCTTTTAGGTTAAACATCAAACAGATTATGTAAAAGTTGCCAAATGGTCAGACAGCATGGCAGTTTTTTATACTTCTTTTGTTAGTGCCATTTTGTGACTTTGCTGTGTCCTGGAATGAAACCCATGACTTCAGGTTCTGAACTTGAGAGTCTTGACCTGAGTCACCAAGGGGCTGATTAAATGTTTTACTGGAGCAACTTGAGTTTAATGACCTGTTTGCTTTTTGTGTACAAGATCTTTTTCTCAGGCACTTCTTCCAGGAAGCAGGGAGCTGACCTCCTTTCTCAGCAGCCCCACAGAAACAGGTGGGGATTAGGAAAGAGTGTGTTCACATACTGTCAGAGCAGTTTCAGTGGAGACAAAGATAAAAAACAATTTTCATGTTTTCTCAAACGAGGAGCACAATATTTTTATGTCCATCTTCCATGTTATTCCACTCTGGAGATTTATTGACTTCCGGTGATGGATGTGTTCGGCGGTTTCTCTCCTGGTGTATTTTTCCCAGATCCCCTCTGGGTCTGAGAGGAGGTCCCTTGGTAGTCTCTGACATGTCTTGATGGATTAGGTGGTCAGACAGTAACAGAGTGCAGTATTAGAGCATTGTTGAACCATTCTCATTTCTGTTGTTGTCTGTGGATGGTTCTTCTGTCCTTGCTTTATGAATTTTCTATCCTGACACTCCAGCGACTGTTCTCTTTGTCCGATTTTGCCACCTTGGTTTGAGACTTGTTGACCCAGGGTAGTGATGTCTCCTTTAAGTTCTGATTTGATTTTCTTGTACATTGTAGCTTTGGTTTGAATGTGGCTTTGGTTTGTAAGCACGGCATCCAGGCTGAGGTTTGCAGAGATGTCTTTCATGAGTCAGATCTCTGGTGTGATTGGCTTGCTTCCCTGCAAGAGTTCCAGCTCTGCTTTGTGCCTCATCTAGTGAACGTTTGTGTTCAAGAAATTTGTGTTGTCAAACGCACTGCTCCTCAGCATCTTGGCTCAGAGGAGGAGATGGGAGGGGTAATTTGCTGCTGGTATCTAAATGGAATCACTGTTACTTAAACAGTAATGATTCACGTGCCTGATTGAAGCAGCTGCTTCATGCAGAAAATGGAGAGGAGAGGTGAGGTTTCAACAGTGGCTGTGATGCCTCCCATTACCAGTTGTGCTTTGCCGTGCAGGTGTGTTGTTTTGTGATGCTCGGTGTGTCAGCCATGGAGATAGGCCATCCACATGAAACAAAGTCTTTCCCGCCTTTGGGGAGTGTAGTCAGTGATGAGCCGAAAAGCGGACTGCCAGTGACCCCAAGGAAATATTATGCAGATTTGTCATATGTCACCATAGACAAGATGACAACTGGGTGTTTATAACTATGTTTAAAACATGCAACACAGCACATCCTACATGGAGATGGGTGTTTATTAGGCCCCACTCCATCATATTCCACACCTTGCTGCACAAGGGACAGATGGAAAAGGAGGGGGTAGAACACACAGAACTGAAATGGTCCGCAGGCTTGAGAACCTGTCAAAGCACTTCAACCTCCTGTACTGTGGTCATACGTATAATGTTTATTTTAATTTAAATGTGTGAATTTAACAAACGTCATTACTTAAAAATTCTCTGAAAGAAATTGAACTAATGCGCAAGTACACAAAAAACAATAAAGGACTTTTTGCTAAGGACGATTAAATATCTGAAAGTTTTCAAACAAGGATTGGTTTTTGTGTCAGACTACATGTTTTCTCTTTTTGCTGCAGTTGATGTTGAACATGTAGAAAAATTAACAAATAACCTATGCACTGGTTGAGTTTTAGTCACAGGTTTTAGTCTGTTTGCAGTGGAAATGGTACAGCTTAATCTTCAGCTGTTTGGAAGTCTGGTTGAATATGTGTTATGTATAACTGTTTCTTGTTTTTACTGTTGCCAATTTTAAACATTTCTTGTTTGTAAAGCAACATAAAGTAGATATTGAAAGTTACAACCTGTGTTTTTTGTGGAATGTGTTGCATGTTTTGTGTTTTGTTTCGTTCGATTTTTGTAGGTACTGTATTTTACTAGGTGGGGGGTTGGAGTGGCAACATGTTTCATGGTTTGGTGTGGACCACCCACATACAGAGTGGGACTTGTGCTCTTTGGTGCATCTGGATAAACTAATCTCAGTCCACACTGCCTGATTGGTCAGATGCAGCCTGTATGCCAGGCCAGTTGATTGGTCAGTCTGTGCCTGGAGACTTCTGGAGACATCTACTCCATGATTCCCTTTTTATCAGACCACACTGTTCTCTGGAGTAAAGCGATGAGGCACTGTAAGGAAAACACTTGCTGGAGATTTCTCTAGTCAAATGGTCACATGGCATCATTAACTTTATACAGGAAGTCTGTTGTCTCAGACTCTGTAGGCATTTTTTCCATATCCCCTCCTTGATCTGTAATGGTATGAATAAACTGTAATTAACTGGAGACCTCAATGTACTCACAGGCTTTTATTTAGCCCTGGGGATAATATATTTGTTCTTTATTATCACAATTAAACCACTAATCAAATGGAGGTAATGACTCTGGGTGCTTGTTAGAGACCTTTTCATGTTGAGTTTGTGTGATGGTCGATGGTATTGGCGTGGCCCTTTGCAGTGCTTTCTGTACAGAGGACAGAACATCCTCTTCAGCAGCGGTTACTTTGGCGTGCCCCAGTCTCTGCTCTTTGGTGATTTTCTGTCTTTTTGGGGACAGATTTGACTAAAACTTTTCAGGAAGCTAAAAAACCCAGATGAAGAGACACAGTTAATGATGTTTGCACAAAACAAATAGTCTTTTGTGACAACTTCAAAAGCTTTAAGATGGAGACTGCAGAAAATCAAAACATTTTCGTCATTTTTGACTTTCACCAGATTGGGAATTTTTAATTGCTTTAACTGGTGTCTGTTGACTTCCTGTTGGCTCCTTTTAAAATGTGTGTGTGTGTGTGTGTGTGTGTGTGTGTGTGAAATTTTTATATTTTAACTTTAACAGGTGGTAATTAAATGTGCACTGTTCCTCAGACAAGGAGACCCCTCCTACCCACCCCTGGCATAGAATGAGAAAACAAAAGATGGGGTGGTCTGTTTCTTCAAAGATCAATGTCATCACATCAGTTATACAAGTAACATGTATGAGGTGCAAATGGAACAGTTGAAATGTTTCTGATATCTGTACGGTTTCAAGTGGGTGGAACACAAACTGCTCTGGGTGTGGTTGTGGTTTTGTCCTTGACAGTTGATGGTGTTTCTCTTTATGATAACCACAGTATTTCCCTAGACAGAGAGAGTTGAGTTATGACAGCAGCTGTCATGGCGACAGTGGGGCCTTGGCCCAATGAAACAGAAGTGAGTGTGAGCAAAGTAGAGTGTGACAGAACTGAAGGTGGCATTCACTCAGAAGACTGTGCTTTCACACTTTGGATATAGGTTCCAACACATGGAAAGACTTGCTTATGCATGTCCCGAGGTTTGAGTTTTTTTTGTGCACAGGTTTACAGTGTGAAACCATCAGTTTGCTTGTGATGTAAAAAAAAAAAAAAAAAAAAGCTTTCAGAAGCACATGTGCTTGTGTTTAATAGTTGTGCTGTCAGGATGCAAGAGTTCAGTATCACCAGTGAAAGAGTTAATGGGTGAGGCCATGTGTGTTTAAGGTTGCTTTCATACATGTCTTGTTTTCTTTAGTTGAATTGAACTCTGGTTCAGTTTGCCTGTTGGTGCAGTTTGTTTGGGCAGGTCTGAACATAGCAGTTGCGCTCCGGTGCAGACTAAAACAATTGCACCGAGACCCTTTACTGGAGGTGTCTTGGTCCAGTCCCAAACTAACTCTGGAGCAGTTTGTTTGTGGTGTGAACGTGATCCAACCTTGATCCGCACCAACTACAGAGTACACTGCAGGTTTGAGCAAAGCGGCTCCCTTAACCAGGCGCACTTTTCCTGTTGAGAGGTGGCAGAGGTAATGTGAATAGTTGAAACATCTACCACTAGCAGTAAGCAGGACAGTTATTCACTGTATGACCTGGGCTAGCAACGAGGTGCCTTCTTGATTTTTGGGAAAATTAGAACATCTGCCAGCTCCTACATACAACACTCATAGTAACACTGAAGAATTCAAAATGTTCAGTCAACAGCTTATGGAGAAGGGGTTAGTATGGTCTGCTGAATAGTGTCATGTAAAAGTGAAAAAACTAAGACCACAGCAAGGCTACCGGTGACAAGAAGTACGAGAAAGGAGACTGCAGTAATACACTGCTTCTGTATGCATTCTTGAGACATCAGGAAGAGACAGAGGAGGGTATGGTTGCTAGGGGGACAAGACGTGGGTTCTACCTATAACAGAACTCTGGGTCTTTTGTTTAGTGGAAGGAAAATTTAGCATGATGGTAGTGATTTAATTTTATTTTGGCTATTAGCCAAATGGCTCAGTCCAGCTGACTTCAGCATGTGTTACTCTCACTCTTCTCTCCTCTCTGTCCAGCTGATTTCAGCACGTTCCTCTCCTCTTGTCTCCTCTCTGCCCATTTGATTTTTAGTATGTTCTTCTTTCCTCTCCTCTCCTTTCTGTCTAGTTGATTTTAGAATGTTCCTTTCTTCTCTCCTCTCCATCCAGCTGGTTTCAGCATGGTCCTCTCCTCTCGGTCCAGCTGATTTTAGCGGGGTTCTCTCCTCTTCTCTCCTTTCTTCTCCTCTCCTCTCAGTCCAGCTGACATTTAAGCTTTTCAGACACTTTTTCCCTCAGTGAAAGCCCCTGCTCTCTCTCTACCCCTACCGTCCCTCTGCCTCTCTCACTCCCTCCTTTTGTCTTCTCTGTCACTTGCTCTCCATCTATCACACTATCCCCCAAGGCTTCCAGTTAAAGCTCTTCTGTTGGAAGACTGTGAGCTGCTGGACTTGTGCTGATTTTTGTGATGCGCCTGAATGACCGTAACATCAAGATCCAGAAACCACAAAACAGCAGGGTTATGTAGGAAGTCAAGACTGAAAGGTACAGTACACGTGGCCGCATCTCAACCTGCAGTAACAGTAGGGGCAGGTACATCTGTTGTGAGGAACACTGACCTTGGTGTCAGTCATTCAGTTCTGTGTATATATCCCTGATGTTTGAACTGCTGTCTGCTGCCTGCGCCTCATGTCGTTAGACTTTGTCTGTGTGTGCAGTCGTGCCCGTTTGCGTGGCTGTTAGACTTTGCCTGTATGTTCCCTCACAAGTGCTCAACAGGATACTACAGAATTACTCAGTCCAATGTTTGAGGGCTTATGTGCCTAGTTAACAGGGAATGATCTATGGTTTGTAGAGAAACAAGTGTGAAACTCTAGGCTGGGTGATTTGGAGAAGATTCATTGCAGCTTTATTAAAATACTTATCTGCCTCAATGTTGACCCTTTTTCAATGTTCCCACTGGTCTTTGAGTCTAGTAGTCAGATCTGTTGTGTTTCAATTGTGAATTAAAAACGGCTGAGGACTGTCATTATGTAATGGCAGCATATCCAAGATAAAGTCATTTTCTTTTCTGGTATAAAGTGGTGCTGGCACTTACAGAGGTGTATATATTACATTCATAACCATAGAATCAGTACTTTGATCGCAGTACACTGGATACGGTGTCACCTCTACAACAGACAGGCTGTTTGAATGTTTGTTTGTTAGTGAACAGCTTGTACATTCATGGTAAAAAAGATGTGGTGTTTTGAACATTGCCCTGAGTTGGCTTTCATTATAACCTATTTAAACATTGTGCATTGTACCTTTGGACTATGCGTGAACAATTAGACAATTTCTTTTTTGACAGCCTGGGTGATGCTCTGTATTCATTCTACACTTATATGCACCAAATGAAAAAGATGATAAAATTAATTTTTTGTGCCTGATAATTCCAGGCTGGTCTCTAAATTACACTGGACTCAAACCAAACATAAACTCAGAGCAGAATATTTTTAACAGAAAGTCTTTTATTGTGTGTTCTTTGACTTGTTTTGTAATCTTGCTGAGTCCCACACTCACAGAACAGCTCAATTGTTCAGTAATTTTTTTTTTTTGGTTGTGTATTTTATATATTTATTTTTAAAATGACTTTTCACACGTTTTTTAGCCTTAGGAGAAAATAAAGATGAAGTTACATTGACCAGAATGTCCTTAGTCTGCAAGCTTCACACCACATGCAGCACAGACAAATGTCATCTCACTGTTTCTGTTATGTTGATTTAACTCCTGGGGAGACATGGAAGATAGCAAAGCTATAATGCGGAATAAGCTTTACCCCAAAGCCCTGCACCCCAACCCCATATCCACGTAGTGCTTATTTCGTGTACTTTGTTGAAAAGCTGAAGATGAACAGTAAGCTTCTGCTCTTGTTGCTTTATTAGAATTATCTTTTATGTGAATTATATGATTCATCTGATGTGCCTGCTTGTGTGTGCTTGTGTGTGTATGGAGAGTAGGTGCTGGTGTTTTGTTGTGTGGTGTCTTCAAAGTGTTGGATTAATTGCAGCTCAAATATTGAGCTTTTTAAGTTGAGCCACACTTTGTAGAAGTGAGCATACTGAATGGGTAGAATTTAGCAGCATTTTAACTGAAAAGGAGGCTTTGACTTATGAAGCACCTGCAGGGATGGGTCATCAGTAGATCTCTTAGGCACATCAGCAATGCCACCATTTGCTCGCATCCCATCTTCTCCCCCTGCAATCTCTCTTCTACCTTTCTCATAGCTGTGCTTGTTACAGTTTGAGTGAAGAATGTGACGCATGTTTGTGTCTGATTAGCAGGGTGTTCGGCTCCTCTATGTGCCACCAGTGTTGATGCTCTTAGCCTCCCTCCTCATCCTACACTGCTGGCTGGGGAGTCAATTTGACATCTAGTTAATAATGTGCAAGTAACATGCGTTCCATATAGCTGTTGGCAATTTTCCAACTCCTCTTGCAGCAAATTAATTTCTTGGGAGGTTCCTTCATACTTCATGAGGTGCTAGAGCTGAAGGGGCATCTTTACAGAGTTTTAAATTCTTAATCCTGCTGAGACTCCACCTCTATCTGTCATGTGACTTCCTCTTTCAATGCCATTGCGTGGCTGAATTCATGGGTGCTAGTGATGCTACCCTGTTTATAACATGATGACATTTTACAGGTTATATAGCAAAAGAGATTTCGTTGAGGCTTTGAGAAGAATAAAAACTGGAATGAGTCCTGCAGCTAAGATTGAGTACCCCACCTGTAGATTATAAGATAAATGTCTCAATAACAGTTTGTAAACACTACAGTCAAATTGTCGGGTGGAAATGCAAAATTCAGAAGAGGCAATTTTACTGGGATACAGATGTCTTCTGTCTTGGGAAGCTGACCCTTCTTGCTAGAAAGGTCTGGAGCAGGAGGAGATGTCTGATGTTTGGTAAAGGAGTGTTTCCTTTTGCTGCTTGTTCTGTGTGGCTGGAGGCCCTGCTGATATATGCCCCCCACCCTGCTAAAGACCCATCTTGTACTGTTCTACCAGACTGTGGTTTCACACAGATTATTCTTCAAGGTTAAGGCCAAACCCATCCTCTTATATGTTCACTGCTGTAATGACCGGACCATAAACACCTCTGCTCAGACGCACATAGAGCTCCTTTATGTGTTGAGTGTATGCAGTCCTCATGTGACCTCGCAGCATTAAATATGCTGCCTTCTCATACCCTTCAGCCCCAGCTTACTTTTTGCAATACATTACTGATGACTCGTTAATATCCACATAATTTTCCTGCTGCTCACCTCCGGGTACAGAGATGTTTAATTAGTAATGTCACCATAACATTGTCTTGGATTTGTACCCCTCTGTTTCAGTGCTAGGATTTCAACTGCATGCTTTCAGTGGGTATTCACATTTCCAAATGCAAGGTGCTCCCTGAACACATGAGTAGCCAAAAGGTGCCTGGGATAGCTTAGATCTACTTGCAGAGAGAATAGCCTATCTCCTTAAAGGAAAAGAGCTGCTTTGCTTGTGATTAAGGGAAAAAAAACAAGACGATCCTCTCTGTTTCCTTTGTGCTGTTTAATTAGCCACACAGCTCTGTGTTTATCCTGTATTATAACAGGAAATGAAAAGCGTCAGCAAGTTTGGTTATACTGCTGTAACGAGGCAGCTGAATGATGGTAAATAGCCTGGGTGTAACCTTTGCTAAGTAACGCCTGTCAGGGTCAAAGGGTAAGTCACACATTTAAGAGAGGTGTCATGAGTGCGCACAGCCTGAGCAGTGGTTTTCTGGCCTTGACCCAGCCTAGCCCGCAGCTCTGGGACAGGATGTGCGCTCTCAGCGCACCCTACCCACAAGTCAGCTGATTTTTGGATGCTGCTGAAGTTGAGGAAAAACT
This sequence comes from Chitala chitala, assembly GCA_025773905.1. Classification (NCBI taxonomy): domain Eukaryota; kingdom Metazoa; phylum Chordata; class Actinopteri; order Osteoglossiformes; family Notopteridae; genus Chitala; species Chitala chitala. Next base: position 15,483 of record JABJVR010001027.1, read on the forward strand.
GAAGAACAATGGAAATTTTTGACTGAAGCTGCACATTCCTTCTGTCCTGGATGGGGGGGGGTGTTCTTCCTGTTTTAACTTTTCTGGTCCTGCGTTCCTGACAACACCACCATTCTGTAGTTGCCTACTTTATGCCCTAGGTTCTACTAGGCTGAAGCCTGAGTTCTTTGTGGACCTGAACACTATTTTTTTTGGATTCCACTAGAGAGAGGGGTGAACTTAGTTATTTTTTATGATTTTCCTACACTATGATACATCAGCGTCACTGCTGCAGGTCATATTCGGGAACATGTTTCTCCACCTGAACAATGACTGTGGTGATCTAGACCCTCCATGACAACAGTTAGACACACTTCCTGATGCAAGCACCAATCCCCTGGAAGCTCCTCCCCTTATGTGTCAGTGTAGCCTGTCAAGCGGTCCCCTGCATCACAACAGTTAGACACACTTCTTGATGCAAGCATCAATCAGCTGCTAGCTCCTACTCTTTTGCATGCGTGTGGCCTGACAGGCAGTCCCCTTCAGTCTTGGCTGATACGTTCCTCTTTGCTGGTGACCATTTCTTCTTTTCTCTAAATAGATAGATAGAGTGGGCTTGTGTTGTTTTCCACTGCTTTTTGGATTGATACGGCACTATCTAGTGGTCACAGGCAGGTTACAGGGAGCCTCTGCGCTCTGTTTTTGTAGCCGTCATTGAAGTTCCTCCTTATCAGGCTGTTTTTAAGTTAGGAAAAAATGCTGTCGTGCTACAGGTAGTTCACAGTTAAAAATTCTGGGTACGAGTGCTGCTTTGTGGAAAAATTTCCAACATACATTGTGGGAAGGGAGTGTCTGGTGGCATACAGTAATGCCTGTTTGGCTGCACAACATGATGCAGCTCTGCAGACTTAACCAGCCCTGCAGGGCATGACGCAGCTGTGCAGCTCTGCAAGATGTGGTGCAACTTGGCAGACTTAAACAGCCCTCCAGAGGCAGCACAGAGAACCTAGGTACCAAGGGTAATTCTTTTAAACACTTAATGCTGTATTGCGTGCATGTTGATAGCCGGAGTGTTGCCTGGTCTTGGATTATACCCTCTTCTGTTGGGAAAAGCAGCCTGGTGGCATGATTGGTAGGAAATCAGGCCCATCACCAGGTGTGTCCTGGAGCAAGACAGTCCGCACTGGCTCCCTGGGTACCAAAAAATGGCTACCCACTGCTCCCATAAAGGATGGGTTAATCGCATAGATCAAATTTTTTTGTGGGACTAATAAGGGATTAAAAAAGGGGGTTAGAACGACTGCACAGGTTGTCACGGGAACGCCCCAGGCCTCCCCCACCCAAGTGCCTGTGCTTGGTGTCTTCCTAGTCCCTCTTCAAAGTAAGAACACCCATGGCTCTTGTCTGGAGACAGACGTCAACCTCCATTACCAAGTGGCTGTCGAATTTGCCTACGTAATAAGATATTAAATGGAAATGGAGCAGACAGCCTAATTCAATCTCTTTTGATGGAACAGTGCCTAGCTATTAGTTCCTACAGCTTCTAGCTGTGTACAGGTTAGCAGCCATACTATACCAATGCTGGCATATTCCATGGACTCTAAGATAGACCTCATTTGCATATCAAATGCTTGTCAACCCATATCGCTACATCATGTTGCCATATCATTATATAAAATGTTTCTTATTTGACCTAGCTGGTCTTTGTTCTGTTTTACTTCTCTTAAGTGCTGTAAATAAAATCTCAAGTGTTATTTTGATCTTTCTCTGGCCCTTTTTTTGTTTATTATTATTATTATTATTATTTTTTTTTATTATTATTATTTTTTTAACTTTCAGTATACTTCTGTCTTTTCTTAAGTTCCATGCCAGGCAGTGTGAAGGTACTCTACATGTCTTCTTTGTGTTCACTAACGCTGTGCACACACTTTCAGCATGGCTGGTGGTGTAGCAATTGCGTAGAGCTGGCCAGTTGGCCAAGAGCGAGATGTGCATTCATTGGGGTTGCATGTGGGGCTGCATGTCTATCCCTGCAGTTCTGTGTTATCTGTCTTCAGGCAGGATGCTCAGAAAGCATGGACTGACTCTCTCAGGTGTGCTATGGAGCTGAGGCCCTCTCGATCATATCTTTAGGGCGGGGTTCCCACGGGGCTCTCTCAGTAAACAGAGCCGCCTTCCAGCAATGCTGTACTGCTCACAGATGCCTGTAGGCCACCAAATGAAACGTAAGTGTGTGGTCGGCTGTGTGCGTGTTGGAGCAGATGAAGGCTGGCTTTTCTACCTCTACTCTTGTCATGTGTATGTAGTTGTTTAATTTGAGAATAAAAGCGGTTGTTCTGCTGGCTGGTTGTCAAGTGATGCTATAGAAGAGCCCAGTGTGGAGTGAGCGGCTGGCTTAACTGGCCCTGAGGACACAAGTGGGATCCTTTCGTCGCTGTGCGCTGTACGTGTTGCTGGCTTTTTAGTTCTGTTGGAAAATGTGTGAGTATTCCTGGCTCCTGCTTGTCGTCTCTCTCTGACTAGGTTTTCAGTAATGCAAAACCAGGCTTCCACTTTGTAAGTGTAATTAGGACATGTGGTGAAAGATGATTTATTGTTTTATCTTAACTAATGCTTTGGTGGGCTCCTTTTTTTCTATCTAATTTTGAAATTTGTATCTAATTTCAAAATTAATTACAGGTGTCTGTCAAAAGGAACCTTTAAGGGAGAGTTTTTGTGGATTTTTTTTTTTTGGATGTTGGTATATGAATGAGGAGGTGAAATTGAAATGACATTTTCTGGAAGGGAATAAGCTGAGAAAGGCTATGTTTTTGAAAATACTGTGAATGTTGAATGCAGGATGTGGTGAATGTTCAAGGCTGACAGTGGTACAGGGGTTTTTGCACGAGGCCTTCACTAGTTCTCGTTTTGTGAAGTTTCAGTGATGAGACGTGCAAACCACATGCTGACCAAACCCTTTTGGTGGTGGGTGAGGAGCACTAGACCCCTCTGCAGCACGCGGGCCGCTTCACTTCTGTCTGCTGCCTACTGTGCTGACCAACGGCCTAGTTGCTGGCAAGAGGAATGCTGGGGATTACGTATTTAAGGGTGTCCTGGAAGCGGGGTGTTTCCCATACAGCTACGTGGAGAGTACAGCTGTGGGAACACTGACAGCCTTTGTTCTGAAGGAGGACACAGACTCCTCTCAGAATGGAGCCTATTGTTTTGTGGGAGCGGGCGGTGAGTGTGGCGGCTGGTGCATAGAGGGACAGGACAGGAGAGCATGGGCCGAGTCAGGCCTGTGTGTGACATACACCTTTGTCACAACACACTTTTGCATCTTCCTCTGCCCATGTTGTTAAACCTTACTTTCTGCTGCACTCAGAAACTTACCTGTTTCTCAACTCCAGTTGTAACTCTGACCTACATTTCCAGGTTCCTGGTGGTGGGTGGGAGGGCATCTTAGCAGCGTCCTGTGCACATGTCCTGGCTGACTGTCACACTATCCACACACAGAGCCTGGATCAATCTCAGCAGTGTCGGCACTGGAGCAGGACCAAAGTGACACATCCAGCCTCGGTTCCTGCTAATGTGCTCTACATTACATTTGCATCTATCCCCCTGACGTCCAACATCCTCCTAAACCACATATTCATTTCTCTTTGCTTTTTTAGACTTAATTGTTTTTGAGTCTTTGTTGATTATAATTTTGTTGTAGTGCTGTGTTTCAGCATGTCTCCTCATTGTGGGGGTGAATGTTGTGTCTGTGACCAAGTGTCCTTCATGTGATTCCTTATCCACATTGTGGTCTCATAGAGGTCTTGAACAGATATAGTAGCTTTGTCACATCTCACCGAGGTTTTGAGTGAAAGACCAGCCATCCTCAGGGCTTTTGTAGAAATAAAGCCTGGTGTTGCAAGAGTGCTCAGCACCTGACAGTGCCATAGGCCATTGAACTCAGGGTGTACTTTTCAGCAATTAACTGGCCAAGCAATTAAAGGGCGGGGCAAAAGCTTTGAACAGTCATGTAATTACCACCGTTTGGTATCAGAGTCAGTGACAGTCTCAAAAGGCTCAGTATAGATCTAACCACTTCCTGGAATAGAATAATTTAAAAATAATGAAAATAATTTGTCTAAGACTGTCAGATAGTGAGCACTAAGGCTTTTGTTGTTCCTTGTCTTTCAGTTCTGTGTCATTCTGATACTTTGCATTGCAGTAATGGAGAGGTTCATTACTTGGATACTGTCCCTGATCCTCAGGGAATTGAGATATTTCAGTTGACAGCTTGTTTCAGAAACGTTCTCCACAGCTGGAGTGGCCCTTTTCCTGTAAGGAAAAGTTTAAGTGCTTTCCCAGATGTGATGCTTCCTCTTCACATCAGTCTGCTACATGATCTTGGACACTCCTCCTTTGACAAGGTGTGTGTGTGTGTGTGTGTGTGTGTGTGTGTGTGTGTGTGTGTGTGTGTGTGTGTGTGTGTGTGTGTGTG
>JABJVR010001028.1:0-10496 GCA_025773905.1 Chitala chitala
ATGAGTTTACCTCACCAGTGTCCCAGTGTCCTGTAATGAGTTTACCTCACCAGTGTCCTGTAATGAGTTTACCTCACTAGTGTCCCAGTGTCCTGTAATGAATTTACCTCACTAGTGTCCCAGTGTCCTGTAATGAATTTACCTCACCAGTGTCCCAGTGTCCTGTAATGAATTTACCTCACTAGTGTCCCAGTGTCCTGTAATGAATTTACCTCACTAGTGTACCAGTGCAGAGGAGAGTACAGCAGCACATCAGAATAGCACTCCGAGAAACAGGCACTTAGGAGAGACTGCAAAGTAGACCGAAAATTTAAACTTTAATGCAACTATTCAACAAAAATATTCTCAAACTGTTCCTGCAATATAAACTTTTCCAAACAGATAAAAAAAAAATCTTGTCAATTAGCAAAAATATAATTTCAATTTCCAGTTTAAGGCCATTAAAAAAAAACAAAAAAAAAAAAAAAAAACAGTGTTTTGAAGGGGGGGGGGGGGAACGCATAAGATTTAAGATGAAGATACATGCTCACTGGTTTCCCCATTTTCACTCCAGGAGCAAGATGTCCAGTGGGACCAAAGTGTGTAACACTACGAGCATTTATAGGTGCTACAACACAATTCACAGTATGGCAACTCAAAAGGACACAGTTCTGAGGTTTGTAGCATGAGTACTGTCACCAACGTATGTTCACAGCTTTCATTAGCCTGTCTGGATCATGAACCCTTCACACGTAAAATTACTAGTCCTTCACACATCAACACACTAACTACATAACTGTCCCTCAAAGGCAAAGGGCGGAGGAGCTTTAGGGATGCACTCTAACGCAGTGGACGGCACGTCAGTGACTCGGTGGTGTCACGGAATGACACCTTGGCTGACAGCATCTCTGGCCTCTCCTAAAGAGAGGTGGTATACCATGCAGTGCTTCAGGAACACCTGCAGCGTCCTAAAGGTGTGCTTGCAAGGTAAGCAGTGGTAGACCCTGGGCTGCACGGCGTCAGCCTGAGCACCCCTCTGTATCGCCATGTCATTCCCACACACGCTGCAGGACTTGGCCTGCTCCACAGGCTGGTGAAGGAGTTCATGCTTCCTCAGAGAGGACTGGTCGCTGAACACCTCCTCACACGAAGGGCAGGGAAACATTTTGGCATCCTCGATGCCAGGAAACTCGCCTTCCTCTGCAGGTGCCGTTTTGGTCTGCGCACCCTCCCCCTTCGCCAACCTGCCTCTGCACTGGTGTTTCAGAAGGCGGCTGTGTTGTTGGTAAACTTTGTTGCACTTCAGACAGCGGAAATTCCCTCCGCCTCGTACCACCATTCCGCCATCATGCTTGAGGGCCTCCAGCATCTTCCGCGACTTGCGGCCACGCTTGTCTCTGTGCAGCTGGTGCTGAGCATGGTGGGCCTTGGTATGAGCCAGTCGGGTCAGGTGGTGCGCGAACACCTTGCCGCAGAAGGAACAGGGGTACACCCCCCTCGATCTCGAGCGGACCACCGCAGCCCTGCATCGCTCCCGTGGCCGCGTCGGCCTGCGATGTTGCTCCTTCCTGTGCAGCTGCAGGCTGGACGTCTGGGAGAAGACCATGTCACAGGAGCGACAGGGGAACACTTCAGCCTTGTGGTCCGACCTGGCCCTTCTTGCCTGGCTTACCTTTCCTTGCCTGGTCTTCTCCTTAACAGACACCCTGGTTTTCACCTTGCAGCACCGGAGCTTGTGCTGGGACAATGAGGGTGCGTGGCAGAACACTTTATCACAGAAGGGGCAGGGGAACTTCTTTCCCCCTTGGTTCCAGTATGCAACCTGGGCTTGCTTCCACTCCACAGGATGGCTTAATCGCTGATGGCTGGCTAGGCCCACCTGAGATCTGAACTCTCGGCAGCACAGGGAACAGAAGTACAGTTGACAAGGTGAAGGTGGAGGTGATGCAAGGGGGGGCGACGGGGAAGCAACAGGGAAGGGCAAGGAAGAGTGTTCAGGGGCTTGTGGCGTAACCGGCAGCGGGGGGTGCACTACAAGAGTGCCAGAAGGCGAGGGAACAAGCAAGGGTTTTTGCGAAGGAGTCTCTGTCACAGTGGCTAAGGCCAGGCGTTCCGCCGGTGCGTCCAGCGACGTGACAGGCACGGGTTGCCATGACCCTTTGTTTTCACTGCAGCAGCCAGCCTGCTGGTGGTGCAGCAGTGCTGGCTTGTGACTGAACGCCCTCCCACACGGGGCACAGGCGTATGGTTGTCCATCCTGCAGGTGGCGCTGGAGCCCAAACGTCCACTCCTCCCAGGCATCATCGGCAGCCACGTGCTGCTCTGGCAAGGTGGATGGATGGGAGAAGCCTCTGTGGTGGGGAGCAGCTGTATGGGCACGGCAGTGCAGACGCAAGCTGGACAGCAAGGCAAACGTCTGGCCACAGGTGGCACAACGGTGTGGCTTGTGCAGTGCATGGTCTCTCTGCTGATGGTGTAGAAGCGCGTGAACCTCAGAGAACGCCTGTCCACAGTCCTCGCAGCTGAATGCTTCCCTCCCCTCCAGCTGCTTCAGGCTTAACTGATTTTCCTGGTGTGCCGTTTGACTGCTCACTGTGGCCAACAGGGGGCAGTCTGACATCTGAGCAGGGCGCACAATGGGTTCCTGAGTGCTCCCTGTGGCCTCCTTACAAGGCACTGCATCCATCTTCTTTTCCCCTAAGGATAAAACCAGTCAGTACAATGTTCATAATTGGGCTATTCAAAATAAAACGAATGAAGGAACTGTGTTACTAATTCTGCTACAGTGGATAAAAATGGTCCCCAGCTGAGTACGCACAATATAAATAGAGAAAAAAAAAAAAAACCTAATTACAGGAAACCAAAAGTGCAGTCTAGGCTTTCACAAGCCTGCTTGGTGGGTGTCTATGCCACACCGTGTACGCACCGCCACTCAATAATCCACAACTTCTTCACAGATTTTCCCCTTCATACTACAAACCTACAGGTCAGTCCTGGCATCTGCTCAATAAACTATGCAAAAACAAACGTTTTCTTTTTACACTAAACTAACCTAGATTCATTACACTCAGCAACGAAAGTGGTTTTACTCTCCAAAACAAATAGGAGGGTTTATTTGCGACGTTGCAACTGAACGTGACAAAACCGAAAATGCAGCAGACTGGCTCCCATTACAGAAGACAACTATAATGCCTTTAAAAGCCATCCCGCTTATTTCCTGTTTAAACCTCTAAAAGATCACAGCTACATTCAAAAGCAGTTAGCCGGAGTGGCTAACCAGTTACAGCCCATTATACAGCTCCACGCGAAATTTTACACCCGCACGCATCAAAGTTACCGGCTAATGTTTCTATTCACTTTAAGTCCGGTTCATTCTTGTTATACTGTTCATTTGCATTTGGCAGGCTTATCTTACTGTGTTTAAGTCCCCTTCACCTTTAAAAGAGTGCGGAACAACCATGTGTTTGCAGAGCAGAGAGAACTTCTGCGTTTAAAAACAGAAAGAGAAACTACAACTACCGTGAGAAACTACCATTACCGTGAGAAACTACAACTACCGTGAGAAACTACAATTACCACGAGAAACTACAACTACCGTGAGAAACTACAATTACCGTGAGAAACTACAACTACCGTGAGAAACTACCATTACCGTGAGAAACTACAACTACCGTGAGAAACTACAATTACCACGAGAAACTACAACTACCGTGAGAAACTACAATTACCGTGAGAAACTACAACTACCGTGAGAAACTACCATTACCGTGAGAAACTACAATTACCGTGAGAAACTACATCTACCATGAGGCGCAGCCATGCGGCGCTCAGCACAAGTCTGACATGCTGAAAAGCTTCTCTTCTTCAGACCTTCACACGGACAAATACCTAATATTCAGGGCTTTGTAAAATGTTCGCTCAGTTTAACATTGTGGTTAATTTGCAATACTAAGTTAATCGTTGTTTTACCAACCTGGAAAAATATATGATCTTTAAATGGAAGTGAGTAACATAAGCACGTCACGTATCCTGCGCGTCTATTTACAAATTGATTGGACAGAAAATATTTCCGGTAAAATTGAATTTTCAAGCGAATACGAAAGACTGGTTTGTATATACTCTAATTTTATGCGGAGTTCTGTTTTGTATCAAATCATTTTAATGCAGTTTTCATTGTAACTTTGTAACTGTACGGAGGGACCAGTCTTCCTCTTGACAATCTGTTACATGTAACAAAGTGGCTGCCAAGCGCGGTTGTTTGAACTGAACGTTTTAATTTCCATCTCTTTGGTTTCATTTCCAGGAATAAACAGTAAATGGGTGTTGCCACCTTGGATTTCTTTTGAAAGTACGGTTATTTGGCAGACGTCTGCAAGATCAGTTTAGAGGTCAGTCTGTTTGACCGGTGTAGTTTGAAGAAACAATATAAAATGTTATAAAATACTGTACGTTTTAGGAGCGCTATAGTTTCATATAACTTTGATCTCAATTTTACATGAAAATCATTATCCTTAAATTCTTAGTCTTTAACACTTCAGTTGTTGGGATTCCTGCCAGCGGGTTCCTGTCATCTCTCTGTAATCCCTACAGTGAGCCGATGGAGTCCATGGGAGAGTTCGACCGCGAGTGCCCAATGGTTAAACGATTCTGCCAGCACATGTCAGAGGACGACTTTGACAAACAAGGTTTGACCTATACTCAGCAGGCTCTGCACGAGCTGTTTACCACGATGGAGCGTCAGCCAGAGCTGTGTGAGCGTGTGATTCGTCGGAGAAAGCAGAAAGAGCTGGAGCAGGGTCAAGGTCCCTCAAGCATCAAGGTGAGCCATACCAAACTGGTGTCCAGTGTGATAGGCAGAGGTGACAGAGACATCATAAAAAAAAAAAATAATAATGCTGGTCATGCCCCACCCCTACTTTTTCTTGTTCACTTTTCTTATCAAATGTTCAGCAGAAACTTGTGTTTCTCTGTCTGTCATGGCAGTATTTGGATGCACCATGATGTTTGCAGGTGCCTAGATGTACCATGACCCAGAACAGTGGTGATACGTGTTCTAATCCCATGCGCTTTGGTTCTAATTGGGCCACCAGGCCAAATTCTTCAGTGTGGTGGAGGGTCAAATGAACCGCTGTAACAAGGTGGGAGCCGATGAACTGCGGGACAGAGTGGGCCAGCTGCGGGCTGAGATGGCACGAGTGCAGGCATATGCCCAGGGTGAGTGCCCCAGGGTGGGTGGGTGGTTGTGTTGTTGTGTTGGTATACACACCTTTGCTGACAGCTGCTTTCTTTAGTCAACATCGTACATGTCCCTGAAAAGCACATGTAAAATGAACAAATGTAATGTGCTTTTCACAGTGAAAAGTACTCTGTGTTATCAGTCAAAATTATTAAATTCTTTTGTTTGACTGCAGAGGCCAAATGTGCCACAAAACGCTCATCTCAGCACCTTGCCAACAAATGGCAGAAATCTCTGAAGTGCACAGCAGAAGAAAGGCCTGCTCCCACTCAGTGCTGTGGCATTTCAACCCTTGTGCCGCCTCCTCCTCCTCCTCCTCCTCCTCTTCCTCCTCTTCCAGCCACACCCCGACAAGAACACTCCCAACGTCAGCAGGTGAGAACTTGCCTCTCTTCTGTGTGTTCCTGATGGCAACCTCACTTTCCCTCATTGTAACTACACAGTGTAGCACAGAGGTTACACCTTCTCTGTTCCTCTAACCACATGGCTAAGACGCTGCTCTAGATGCTGCTCTATCAAGAGAACAAAATCAGTGTCCACAAAATCAGTAAATCATTAGTTTTGCTTGTATCAGAGTGGAAAGATGTAGTGCTGACTTCTGTATGTAACAGTCCTAGATCTGACATGTCTCCAACTTTTCACATCTCAGGCAACAGACACACCAAGCTTACTCGCCAGCTATGGGCTCTCTCAGCTGAACCGACTTTACAGGTGACTCTGTGACCGCTGTGTTTTTGTGTCACATGATGATTGGCAGTTGGATGTGTGGTGGTCAGTATATGTGACGTGATCCTGCTGTACCAGCAGCTCCTCAGACTTCAGCAAGCCTCAGGGCAACCACACTGAGCGCTCTCGACCACACCGGGACATCCACACAGAGCTGCTTTCCTACGACCCGGCTCGGAGTCTGAAAGCCACTGGTATTGTGAGGTGAGAGTGAGGCTGTGGATGGCTTGACCCTCTCCAGGTCTGGGCCAGAATCACACTGCTGCACCTGCTCCACTCTCATGGTCACTGGCTGTCGGCGAAATGACAGATGCTTCTGTGCAATTACTGGTCAGTTGCGGTTTTTAACATGGGAAGATGCACAACATGAAAAGTATGTGCCTCTCAGTGCAGAAGGCGCTTTTCAACTTCACATACATATTTTTATTTAAACAAAACATTTTATTGACTTGTCTCCTGTCTTGTTCTGTCATTTTATCTGATATTTTTTTCTCTGTCTACAAGGTCTCCTGGGGGCACACCCACTTCACGAGCACCAATCAGGGCCCTGAAGCCATCACCTCGCTCTGTGTTTAACACAGCACTGCTCTCCAAATTTGAGAATACCCAGAGTCCCCCTCAAGGCAGTACAGACCTGGATGCCCAGACCTCAGACAGTGAGGAGGATGGCTTTGCCACACCCCCTGGTTCACCATGAACCATCCTCCTCTTCCTCTTGGTCCTGAAGTCGTGGAATCGTATACAGATCTTGATCTTGTCAATGCAAGGCCGCTTGTTATGTGTAATTTGTACCCTAGTATGCTACTGTGTTAACAGTAACTTTCTTCTGTTTGGAAAGTTTACGGTCCTCACATTCCACTTTCGCTTGTATCCTTCATTTCTCTGGGTTTTCATTTTTGTACTGTTTTGTCCTACAAATTTTTATTAAGTTGCTTACTTTCCATACAGCTAAACTTTATAACTTTATTCATGTACAAAACACCTGTTTGGAGATTGCTACCTTTGTACAGAGGATATGTGTAGATGACACTTTTATCAGTCTGGTATGTAGCACAAAAAGCCACACGTCTCTCCATGCTGTGCAGCTCCTAAAATCTGCACAGGGCAACACACTCGCCATGCTGTGTAATTACAGTACATTTTTATCCACTGTAGCAGAATTAGTGACACACAGAATGTCTGATTCCACTTCAGATGTATATCCTTTGAAGAATATACATCTGAAGTGGAATCATATGACTTTTTCATAGGACAGACATCCTCCTTAACATGCATTCAAACTCTTACACTAATTCACTAAAAAGCAATTTTTTTTTTTTATTTTCCTTGTTCTACTGGCTATATTACATGTGTGATAAGTCAGTTCTCTCAACTCTTGATTTCTACATTTTTGTAGTTTGCCTCTTAGTTACATGAAGCTTCTGCACTTTTTAGTTAATGACCATTGTTTCCACCATAAAGCCATCATACTGTATTTTATTTCAAAACTGGAGATTTTATTTCTGGAAATGGGTTGTAAAATGAGAATAAAGCTATGTACGTTCTCATGAATAATCACCTGACCCAGGTTTAGCCGATTCTCTCCAACGCCCAAGAGAACATACTTCTCCTACTGACTACTGCTAAACCACATGACAACAGGTCTGGCCTGTATGGTTGAGCTCTGTGAGAATGCAGATTAGTTAGAGATGAACAGGAAGACAAAGAGAAGCAAGTCCTGGTTTTCCTATCACAGTGAGTGGGACCACACCTTTAATTATCTACTATACATTTTTACAGCCTACCTGAATGTGCATTAAGTTCGACAGAACAAGAAGTATCTTGTCCAGAGTATTAAACTGTTACTTTCAAGACATATTATGGCGATAAAACATTTTTACAATGAATGACCTGCTAAAGCAGGGTAAAGGACTGAAATACAGTTCACTGTCCCCTGGGACTAATGAACTGTTACAGATGACCTGAGATAAGGTATTAGAAATCCTGCTGTGTTCATCTTGAAGACAGTTGGGTAGCATCACAACACCCAGACAACCACGATACGCCTGGTCCTCCTCTCAGGGTACTTCAGCAGCAACTCCAAATCACCAATGCCATCAGACTGGTCGGATGGATGGAAGGACCTCCCCACAGCGAGCGTTGATTCGCACCGTGGCCAGGTGATCGGCCCGGGTGGGGCCAATGTTCACGATGGCCACTGGGACCTTCCTCTCATTGGCAGCCAGCACGAAGCGGAACCCAGAGAAGACCTACACAAAGAACCAGAAACAGCTTCATTTGTCAAGTTCTTCACATGCAAGAATTTGTTTTGGTGTTGATGGCCATATACACACAGAAAAGGAAGCATAACAGACCAATACAGAAACATTTGTAATTGTTAATGCTACAAAAAAAAAAAACAAGGACAGGGAGATCAGGGTGGAGAAAGGTAGGAAAGGTAGAAAAAGATAACTGTGCACATCTAGCAAATGAAGGTGTAGGCTACACAGCTAATGTTACCAGGTGGGACAGAATGACTGACAAAAACCATGTTTATCTGCTCCAGAGACCAGTGTGTTTTGTGCTCCATTTACTTCTGGTCTCATAATATGATGTGGCTGAACAGTTCGCAATAATCCAGTCTCTGCAAGGACGTGGAAGACATTCGATGAATAAATGGACAAAGTGCCTGCTGTAATTTATCTTGAAATTCTACAGGAACCCCTCTAGCGAGCACTGGCCTGCTGTGTGTGAAGTTAAAGCAATCTGTATGGGGTCACACCTGCAGAGACGAGCCGGCCACCAACATGCTGTCCGACTCTGCCAGCCTCTGGTGAACAAAGTGCACCGTCTCCCGTTTCACCGTGTCCCCGAAGAAGGTGACATGAGGCTTGAGGACGCCTCCACACTCCTCGCATGCCGGCACCCGGAAGTGCCGCACCTGGCCGTCCGTCAGGAGGACATCCCCGTCTGGGGCCACATCCCCTGCCTCTGCTGCCCAGCCTGGGTTGAGGACCTCGAAGCGCGTCTGCAGATCCTGTCGGGAGGTGCGCGAGCCACACTGGAGACACACTACCCTACAATCATATAAAGTGGTGCATTTCGTGTGACGGCTCTTTAAAGCTGAACGCCCACACTGTACAGGACAAACACTCACTGCCTTACTTCTGTGAACATTCTCCCTCACACCTGTTCCTCCACAAGCACTACCAAAAGTTGTAGTGTTGTAATTTTGTGTATCCACAGCCAGTCACATGGGCGGACCCAATACCCACCTGTGTGTGCACCCGTGCAGCTCAGTGAGCCGCTGACTCCCTGCCTTGGAGTGCAGAGCATCCACGTTTTGCGTCACCAGCCAGTGCAACCTCCCGTGGGCCTCCCAGCTGCTCAGAGCCAGGTGTGCCATGTTGGGCAGGTGAGAGGAAAACTGTGGCCAGCCCACATAATTCCGTGCCCAGTACCGCTGTCGAGCCTTGGCGCTCATCACAAATTCGGCATGCTGGACAGGCCGTCGGGCCGTCCGTGCATACAGCCCCACACCTTCTGAGCGGTAGTCAGGTATGCCCGATTCAGTGGACAGACCCGCGCCCGTCATTACAAACAGCATCTTGGACCTGGATACGAAGTTCTGAAGCTGTTCCAGTGCCAGTGAGTCAATGGGGGAGCTGGCAGGCACGAAGTCCAGGGTTCTGGCAGCGGTTGACTCAAACCTCCTGTGGTCAGCGGTCCTCTGTGCTAGTCTCCAGGCCCGCTGCATCTGCAAAGACACGCTCACGCGCGTGCACATGACCCTTCAGAGCAGGCGCGCGCGCACGCACACAGGCTCCGTGTCGTACATCAGCACTACGTATACACACCACTTAATGCTCATCACCTTCTGCTGGTTCAGCTAGGAAGCGGTCTTATAGCTAACAATTTACCCTCTAATATACCACCTTAAAAAGTGTTTCGTAGTTTTTATAAGAATTGTGCTAATTACTACAAGTAAATGCACATATGCGCCGGATAAAGAGTAAGGTACGCCACGGAAATGTTCCTGGTCGGGATTTCATAAGCACATGTATAAACCCCACGGCCGTATATAATATTATTAATATTAAAAATAACCCAGGTTTGTGCCCATATTACAGACAGTCAACAGAGAGAGAAACGACATCCCATAAACAAGGTTAAACAGAGTTCGCCATTAACGCATTCACACGAAAAACGCAAGACAATCACATGCTAAAGACATACCTCAGCAGCTAACACTCCTGTTCACTATTGGAAATAAACGTTCCAAAACATGACACTTTTAGTCGGTTAAAACTAGGAAAGCCTTTGAATTATACAAGCAGGGGCATGTTGAGGGAGGAGCGCAGGTGGGGCATGCTGGGACGTGTAGTTCTGTCTTAGCAGCGGCCAATGACCGACACACTCAGGAGTGTGCAGCTGCCAAGGACCGACACACTCACGAGTGTGCAGCTGCCATGGACCGACACACTCACGAGTGTGCAGCTGCCAATGACCGACACACTCAGGAGTGTGCAGCTGCCAAGGACCGACACACTCACGAGTGTGCAGCTGCCATGGACCG
>JABJVR010001029.1:0-19928 GCA_025773905.1 Chitala chitala
TCAGCAGTGTGCGCACGCGCACACACACGCGCGCACACACACACACACACACACACACACACACACACACACACACACACAGACAGACACACAGACACACACACACACACACACACACACACACACACACACACACCTGTAGTCCTCACCCCTCATCCCAGGACAGCAGAGGCTCTGGGCTAGGTAGTTTGCTTTTCATACCCTGCGCTCCTGACGACATGTGAAATGACAACAGTCACCATCAGCAGCTATTACAGCCCCTACCCCACAAAAATGGGACCAGTGTTCCCCAGACAAGCATTACTGCAGGTGGAAAGTCAACAAATCACATGTACAGTTCTGAAGAATGACTGAAGTGCAAGAAACAGAAGTTATAAGCTTGTGCTGTGACCAGAGGCTCATGTGTCTGTGAACCAGCGGGCTTAGCACTGTGGAGCCCCTGCCGTGCATCGCTCCAGCTAATCCACTAAAACCACATTTTTGGGGCACATGGTGTCAAAGTGGAACTGAAAGCCTGTGAAAAATGCCACAGCATCAATCTTGTGGAAGTCAGCTGCATCCAGCCTGCTTCTTGTCCAAAGGGGTGGGACAGCTGAGAAGATATCAAGGCCACATTTATCTAGGTTGGGCTTCTTGTAATTACACAGACGAAACGAGGAAAATAAAGCTGCTTTGACGTTGACGCTCATGTCATGACTGATGCGTTCATATCAATCTTTCTGCCAAATTTGCCACCATGATGAATATCGGCAATATGGGAGCAGAGAAACGCAAGGCAGCTGTGCTTAAGCTGCAGTGCTATGAAAAAGGAAAGGAGAATGAAAAAAAATAGAAGCATGCATGGGAGGGGGGTGAACAAGAAGTAATGAAAGCCAAGGCAGCGGGGTCTGAGAAATGGTGTGTCGGATCCAGCTCATCCAGCCTTTTGCATGCGCGTGACCCCCCCCCCCCCGCACCATCAGAATTCCTTCTCTGCCATCAGCCCAACTCTTTAATGTATTGCCCAGGGCACTGACAAAGCCAGAAATGCCACAGACTCTCATCTGCATCTGACGCTCGCTGTAGGATGTAGGCTAATGGGGCTGATCCACGGTGCTTTTTATTTTTAGATGCAGATACGCGCCTTACTGCTGCTGCAGCTGACGGCTGTTTTGCAGCCCCAAAGCCAAACTGCTCTAATGCACTACTGTCGGGGGTTCTCCAGGGGTGTGCGTGGCGACTGTGGTGTGAAGGGAGGGGGAGCGACGTGTAACAGAGACACATTTGACAAAGGGGAAAACACTGGTACTCAGTCACAGGACCATCAAAGGGTCAGGATGGCCCTGCTAACATTAAAGAGTGTCTCAGTGTTCTCCAGAGCCGGGCACTGGTACCTTCAGGCTGGTATTGTGGGGAAGCAGCCTGGCTGATTCAGACACGGCAGCAAGGTTGGTCACGTAAGTCTCCGCAATGTTAGCGATATATGAGTTAACGCATCAGGTAAGGGACAGACTAAAAACACAGACTTATGTTGAGAGACATTACAGACAAAGGGCTTTCTTACCCGGGGATGGCTTTGGGACAATAAATATAAAAACACTCAAATGTTTTATTGACTCCTGTTTTCTTTGTTTTGTTTCATTAGTTTGTTTTGTTTCATTACAAGAATACATCTGACATACACCTATTGAGTGTAAGTTCAAAGAAAAATAACTGAACAACTGAGTGTGACTGTGATTGTGCGTATGTGTGTGTGTGTGTGTGTGTGTGTGTGTGTGTGTGTCTGAGTGCGCGCACTTTGAAATGAGCAGACGATGAGGCAGCGAACTGCAGCTGATCCCCACTCTCCAACCCCCCCCCAAAACCACGCCAACCAAAAAGCCCATTAGCCTTCAGGGACCATTCTCTGTTGTGAGGGGGGAGGGATAAGGGGAGTGGCTGGAGCAGGTGCAAACTCAGTTCAAATCAGATAAAAATCAGTCTTCCCATCCCAGTCCATATCCAAGGCAGGGAATTGCTCTGTTAAGGTAATTTCCTCAGATCCGCTGTTATTGTAGGTAGGTAAAAATACACAAAGAGCTCTGTGCACAGCTCTCTGTGCACGGCTCTGTGCACAGCTCTGTGCACGGCTCTCTGTGTATGGCTCTGTGTATGGCTCTGTGTATGGCTCTGTGTACAGCTCTCTGTGTACGGCTCTGTATATGGCTCTGTGCATAGCTCTGTGCACGGTTCTGTGTACGGCTCTGTGTATGGCTCTGTGTACGGCTCTGTGCACAGCTCTCTGTGTATGGCTCTGTGCACGGCTCTGTGTATGGCTCTGTGCATGGCTCCGTGTACAGCTCTATGCACAGCTCTCTGTATGGCTCTGTGCATGGCTCTGTGCACGTCTCTGTGTATGGCTCAGATTTCTTCTTATAACTGACAGAATCACCAGCACAGCCATAACCTGCAAAGTTGCTCTTTCTCCAGTGGCTTCTCTTCGGATGGAGTGGGAGGTGTGCTGGTATAGCTCATGATTAGCACAGCTGTGTTCTCTAAAACACTCTTCCACTTCCATTAATCTTTTTCGTGTCCCCCTTCATCGCTCTCTCCATTTGTCACCTGGTGACCCGGTTTCCTCCACCATCACACTCTTCGATGCCACACTTCTCCTTGAATCCTTTCTACCAATACACCCAAGGCAACATGACAGCTTGCATGCATGAAAGCAACATGTGAGGCTCAGCTCTGTGTGACCACACCCCTGTGTAGGCTGGTGTGGTGACCCAGGAGTCCCATTTTGGGGGGCTGCACCACGATCTGGCCAAGAGGAGAGGAGCTCCCAGAGCCTTCAGTCCTCGAGGGCAGAAAGGTTTCTCATTGCTATTACAGATAAAAGCAAAGTTGGCAGTGTTAATTTGAATATTTTCTGACAAGTGTGGGCCAACATAAACACTCAGTGTGAACACTACCAGCTTGTGTTCTGATGAGCGTGCGTGTGTGTGTGTGTGTGTGTGTGTGGGGTGGGGCAGGTAGGTTCATGTCCTGTTTAGTACTTCGGACCTCATTAGATGTGCCTTCAGTTTGTTGGTGAGGCCTCATTAGCTCTGAGTGTAACTCCAGTGAGGTTCATGGTGCTACGGGAAGACTGTCACACTAAATGACCGTTTGCCATTTTCCACACATCCTTACTTACACCAAACTGGCCCATTTTCAAGATTTTAATCTGTTTACATACTAACTCCATTTCCAAGCAATGACTTTCTGACCCCAAGCATATCTTTTTTAAACTAAACCACATACATGTGTTGGAATGAAGGAAGCCCACTACTCATTCAAATCACTGAAACAGTTGGGCTGCGACCATTTTTAAAATGAATTTATTGGAAGCTGTAATTCAAGCCACAAAGTCAGATGATATGATCTCGAGAACGCTGTACCACTTCGGAATAAACTACGCCAAGAAAAAAAGATTTCACAGAGGTGCATTACTGGGCATTGATGATTGGCAGTTAGGTCTATGACTTGGTGGATTCTTAAAGAAAAGTACTGTGGGTCATCTCATAAAGACCAGAAATAAAAATGGGTGTTATCTGACGTGCAAGCAGAGCGGCTTTCTCCTGTTAAGATGGGGATTGTGATACATTTGGAAACCTTGTTTGCCATGACTGATTTGCTACATACATAATTGGACGCAATTACGTTTCGTCATAATTAGCAGCAATTAGCACTACCATTTAAGCCCTCCTTTTATTGCGTTAATGGTAGCACTCATAATCAGCCTTTTGTTTTGATTTGCTGAGCCAAGAAAAGTAATCAAGGTATAACATTTCCTTAACTTAGTTTTCATACACACTAACCTGTCTGCACTTTAATGGTAATTACATGTGCATGATAGATTTCTTTTGTTATGTTTTATTTTCAAATGTAAAGAAACAGTGCGACTGTGTTACATCTGGCCAATGCAGTTTGTTCACCACCCTTGTTCTACCCACAAGACTGTTGGTTTTTAAAATGTTATTAGAAATGACAATCTTACTGGCCAATTAACCAATTTCCAAAAAGCCAGTAAAGAAACTGGCAAACTGAGCTGATCACAATGTGACATTAGTGAGAAATATGCAGCCTGAAGACTAATAACAAATGATGGCGTCTGCCTCAATGGCGAATGATTACCACTACTGCTTTACGAAAATACTGAAGATAATGTTGGGAAAAAAATAAGATGAAACGAACCATCGTGTGAATCAGTATTAATCTCTGTTATTACAGAAAAACAAACTCAAGGTAACATAGGAATATATATATTTTTTCTTCTTTTCTCTTTTTAACATCACATTAAGAGGCGAAATGATAATTTGCTGAAGAATGGTTTGTAGATTAGCAGTCTGTCCCGTTTTAGCAGCGGCATTTAGAAAAGCACAGTGTACTGAGTGTGACTTTGCCGTTACCAGGAAAAACAACAGTGATGACATGCAAACTACTTTTTAAATCACAGAGGGGTAGATCAGCAAATTGGTATCAGTTAGGGCAGATGGGTATCTTGTGTTATTTTTCACAAATCAAACTGTAGTAATGCTGAACCTAAACATTCACTTAGCATTGGCCTCTAAACAGTGATCACATGAGCAAGACCCTGGAGTCCGAACTTAGGGGCTCAGTGGTAACAAACCAAAACAAGGCAAAACAAGGGGCTGCTGATACTGAGGACCAGGCAATGCTGAAGCACCTTCGTACATTTAAGTGTGACATAACCAAAAAGAAACTATAAAACAATGGTACACACATGCTTCTCATTTGAAAGTCTGCCAGTGGTTGTTCTACTTATAATGTGATGCCGTCAGTGTATATTATGTCAGTGAAAGGTCATTAGCTGCCCATAATGTGCATAAGAAACCCATGGCAGGTGGGCTGAGATGAGAGAACACTTTGCATCTGTGAGGAAAGCAGGCCGGGAATATTTTTGCCAAGACAGAATTTGGCAGGTTAGCTGGGTTGAAGTCAACCAGAGAAGAGCTTCATTCATCCTTAACTCATCCAAGCCAGTTGTTTCCCATCAAACTAAGGGGCAGGTTGCCATGGCAACGGGAGGTGTGGCCTGAGTTTTGTGTGGACATGGCAAATGGACTGACCTTCAATGTGGATTTAAGCCTTAACTCAAAAACAGCATTAGAAAATAGAGGCCACCAAGCCAACTCCAATGATAGAAAAGTGTTTCCATGTTTTCCCTTCACATGTATGTAATACGTTTGGCTTTCATTTAATCACAAAGGCAAACTGGATTATGACATCAGTAGGAGAAATATTTTATATATATATCCTTTTTCCCTTTTTGCTTCATTTTAATAAAGTAAAAAGAGTTTATTACTCAAGGGCCTAGTAAAGTGGTTTGGCATGTAATACAGTGGAAAGATATTACAACACGGACAAATACTGTACTGTTATTGTGGTGACAAATTGTCAGAGAAGGCCCATTGGCTGGCCTAATTATTTAACTGGCATCCAAAGGAGCCAATCCCGCTCATTCACACGACCTATAACATCTTACATCACACTAAAAACCAGTCTCTTGAAGTCACACTTCAGATAACCTTGCATTCAAAACCAATATTCACTGCAGTTTCACTGACTCCTGGTGGCTGATGCTTGTGCTAGGTTCCTGTCAAACTTTTTTCTTTATTACATGCTCTTCTGAGTGCTAGTAATATTAAGATTAAATTATTATGCATTATTTGTTTTATGTTGCTATTCTTTAATATTTTAACAGCAAGGATTTTTTTCATCCTTTCATTTTATAATTTTCTGCCTTGTTGCTTATGGGATGTATTACCCATTAGCATTCTTTAAAAAGCTATTAACTGTCATTATCCACTGTATGTGCCAAAATTTATAACTTCTCATTTTTTGTACGGAACTACACCTTGCATTTTCTACATAATGCAATTTATTGATTAAATTAATTACCATCTGCTTTATTATCACAAGCTTTTAAATTTGTTACCAGCTGTGATAGTTTTGTGTGGTCGGGGAGGGGCTTATTAAATGTGGGCCGGGGTTCAGCATGTGATAACGTGGTCTGTGTGGCATGTGGAGAACGGACACCAGCGTACACCGCCATGGTATGAGATCCAGCCCTGGGAGCCTTGCCCTTCAGGAAGAAGAAGAAAGAAAAAAAAAAAACAACACTTGTCCATGTTCCCAGCAAGGGCTTTTGTGAGATACAGCTTGACTTTCAAAAGCTAAAGGCTGTCCTCAAGCTCAAAGCAAACACTGATAAAGCAACAGGAGACACAATGTGGGGGGTTATGCATGTAAAAACAAATACAGCAATCAAAGCGTTTCTCTGTTTGGATCTCAAAATTATATAAACGGAATAGACTTGTCTCTTACAGGGATATGATGTGCTGCCAGGGAGAGAACAAAGTCCCTTGGTTACCAGGTCCAGCGTGTCAGCTGAGTCCTAACAGCCTGTATGCATCAGGTGACGAGGGTGGGGTGGGGTGGTTGCTGACGGCATATAGCGCGATACTAAAGGTCAGGAGTGTAGCAGGATTGGTCACATACCTGAGGGTGAATGGGTGCACTCAGCACAGTGTACTGGGACAGTTACCCTGTAAAACCTTCATCTCTGAAGTTTTTTAAAAATTAGGAGATCAGTGTACACACATATACACAACAATATTAGGAATACTTAGGTAGAATACAGAGATAGTGCCCTTTTACCATCATTAACCATCATGTCTGTTTATACTGGAGTGCAAGAACTGCCAGTTTGTGATGTGAAGTCAAGGGCATGTTCTACATAATAGAAAGAACTGGAGAAGGGCTTCCAGAGGGAGAGGAGAGCAGAGGAGAGGGGCTTCTAGAGGGAGAGGAGAGCAGAGGAAAGGGGCTTCCAGAGGGAGAGGAGAGCAGAGGAGAGGGGCTTCCAGAGGGAGAGGAAAGCAGAGGAGAAGCAAAGGCTCATGCTAGAAATGATGAGTCCTACAGTGACACAATGCCTGCTGTGATGTCACATACAGGATTCTCAAACCACACACACACACACACACACACACACACACACACACACACACACAATGGTGCAGGAGACAATTCGTCTTTAATTATTGGGGGGGGGTGTCCCGTCTCCTGTCTTCCCATGTTCTGATACACACATGCACCAACTCAATCACATAATTCCCTGTTTAACTGGGCCTTGGTCTCCTCAATCACAGGACACCTGCTCGGCGATTCGTACTGTAATTTACTGTGACGCCCGTGTCGCTAGCTCATAAGCAGCCCCACCTCCAAGAGATGACATGAGTGACAGAAATAAAACCAGAATGGACGGGCGGATGACAGGAAGCGAGAGGGGTGCAGGGATCCTGAGAAACTGGGAATAAATTTTCTCACCGAACAAAAGGCAAGTTCATCAAAGAGGCTATCACAGTGCTTTGCATGTGTGAGAATAAAGGACGGAAACAAATTCCAATATATTTCTATTTTCTAATGCTCCCAAGGTAATCAGATTACACATCTGCCAAGAGGTCTCGATTTTATAAGGAATATCCTATTTCAGGACAATTGAATTGAGCGATCTGGCCGTGGTGCAGAGACCGTCTGTGGAACATCTGCATCAGAGCGGTGAAATTTTAATAAATAAGCTCTGGAGCAGGCGCCGTAACACAATGCCGTGTAATCATTTTAAAGCAGAATTCCCGGGCTGCCCCAGGGGCCCTAAGCCCAGAGAAAATCGAATTTACTCAATGGCGGTTCTTATACCCAGCAGAAACATTGGGGTTTTGGCTAGAAGCCCCCCTCCCGGCAAGTGGCCCTTGTTTTTTGGATGAGGTCAGAGCACTAGACTGTCCATGGATAGTTGTGAACCTTTGGGGGAGAGGCTGAATGCCGACCCTGTCTTAGTCTGGACCCAGAAGGAGTAAAACACCGTGTCTTGTCAACACCCACTCAGCAACCAGGCCATCCTACTGCAAGGTAACTGTCTTAAAAGCTACAACAAATGACAGCCCATATGTGCCAAGCACCCTACAATATGGTGCCAGCTTGTCTCCCAGTATCAAACTGTTTGACTCCAAGAAGATAAAGGGCTTCTTTCTTCCTCTCGGTTGTCCCAGACTAGAATATGCTGCATGTGAGCAGCATAGCAGAGGACTTCAGGGGGACACATGACATACTTTGTGTCCATTCACTCTACTACTGTGGGTTATAACAGAGCAGCAATTTGTGCATGTGTGCACATAAATGTCCAACATTTTCAGTATAGCAATTTAGTCTTTATAAACGCTTAGAAAAAATGTCTCAAAATTAGCAGTGTGAAATAAAAGATCTCACACAAAATAAAGAATTTCCTGACTAACGAGTAAACAGGCTCTCTGGCTTTGCACAGACATGTGGGCAGGCCGCCGCAGTAAGGAAAGACACGCTACTGACACAGCCGTCTCCCACGCAGCTGCTGCTGTGTGCAGGACCCCCTACTTTCTCTTCTCTCCAGGAGACAGGACAGAAAATCAAGGCAGCTGATTGGACACCAGGGATGAGGGCGGGTTTGTAAGCAGAGCCAATTAGATGTCTAGTTCTAAGTCTATAACCTTAAGTTTTTAAATCATACACACTCTTGGAAAAATGTAGACATTCTATTGCTTTTGTATCTCTTTACTGTATATCTCTAATTTGTAATTTTATGTGTGTAGGTAAATGGTTTTAGGAAAATAGTTTATTAATAAATGTATACGTGGCACGGTGGTTAGCACTGTTGCCTCCCACCTCCAGGCCAGGGGTTTGTGTCTGTGTGCATTGGGTCATTGGATCTGTGGGTGTGGAGTTTGTATGTTCTCCCTGTGCTTGGCGGGTTTTCTCTGGTTTCCTACCACAGCCCAAAGACATAGATTAGGTTGATTGGTGTTTCCAAATTGCCTGAAGTGTGTGCTTGGGTGTGTGCATATGTGTGTGTGCCCTGCGGTGGGTTGGCACCCCATCCTGGGTGTCCCCTGGCCTACACCCTATGTCTCCTGTGATGGGCTCCAGGCTTCCTGTGACCCTTAACAGCATGAAGCGGTATGGGAAATGAATGAATGCATGCATGCATTAATACATTTATAAACCATTTACAAATGAATGTCACTGAATTTGATGCCCAATTTAAACCAACTTTAGATGACCCCAAAAAAATTAAGGATCCTACACTTGGGTTTGTAGTGTGGTATTGCCATTATTTCAGGTGTGGGCAGTCTGCCCTATCTGTCCACGCCCACCACATGCAGTCCTAACTGTGTGGTCTGAGGAGCACCGCACACCTGAGACGTGTGTCCTACACAAAGATGAGAGAAGCTGACCTCGTTTCAGCCATTACCTGTCATCACCACAGGTGTGCTGCTTTGCTCTTTCGACATCATGGCATCTGTGCACTGCAATGGGCTCCAGAACACACTAGTTAAAATTCCATCGGTGTGAAATAAAAAAAAAAACATTAGCAGACTCTGCTGTTTTCTTTTTTTGTCTGTTGAGGGCCACTGTGTACTCGGGTCACAAGTTCTGAAGAAAACGGCAGAGGAATACGTTAGAGGCGTTCGCGAAACGGCAAAAATGGCACAAGCAGACCTTAATGACACCTCTTCTAAAACAGCCACAGAGGAGTGTACCCCACTGCCTTCCAGGGAGAAGAAGGCGATTACCACACTGGCAGAAGCAGGATGCTCAGGGATAGCGCGGACACAAGCAGCGCCGCTGGGTGTCATTAGGTATTCGGGACCAGAGCTCACGCTCACGCAGAGTGCCAAGAGGAGGGCCTCCACTCGACCGCCTCTCCTTCCTGTGTAAGCGCGGATCAGTCGGTAATTAAGAAAACGTTCATTTGGATTTAGCATGCCAGACAGCATCCTGCTCTCTACACAGACCTCATGCTAAAGCTGAATAATAACAACAATCATTTCAATTCACAGATGGCTTTTTAACTTTCTTTTTTTTAAGGGAAGATAATGGCTGTTTTATTTTCCCATTAATGCCTCACAACAGAATTTAACATATTCGATCAGACACATAATTTTATTTAGTTTCTTTGACCAAAAGAATCCTTCATAAGTATGAACTAACCTATTATAATTTCTGGTTTCTACATACTCTGCAAATTAGGCTTGAGAATATATGATTTAATTTAAAAGGATCACTAAAATGTGGCTTGTGATGTCTCAGAGTTCACAGGGTTTTATGTCTGTGTAATTGAGAGAACAAGGTAACGGGGGTGACACTCCTGCTTAGCTGTGACGTATAAGTGAGTTCGGTGGAGGGGTTTGAGCTCAACAGAGACGGCAACAGATGAAGAAGAGGCTTCCATGCAAAAACACACACAGAAAATCCAATACCAGCAATAACAGTATATGGGTTCTGTCAGGTGAAACACTCATGCAGGAAACGCAGAAAACAGACTAGTACTGAAGGCACATTAGGACACAAGGACTGTGTGTGTGTGTGTGTGTGTGTGTGTGTGTGTGTGTGTGTGTGTGTGGGGTTCAGTGATGACAGAGCAAGTGCTGAGGGTCAACCGCCAGTGCAAAGTGGTCATAAAAGGCCCCCCTCACCCAAAACTGCCATCTGGGAGACAACGGGCTGATTTTCACAAGAGCAGCAATTTGATTTGCATCCACGCAAGTCTGACTCCTGTTTCTCAAGGTAACAGGGCTATAGCAAAGCTCGGCTGGACTTTGAACTGAATTTTCAGATTTCCTAATGTGTTTTTATAAAGCACACTTCACAACAGACTTGCCTCAAGGAACGTTAGAGGAGCAAGTATGCAAAAAATAAACAGGTAAACTTAAGGCCAGGTGACAACAGCACAGCATCACCTGTGACAATGATATACTCAGAACTGTCCACAGAGGTCAGGTCTTCAGTTCAAGTAGGTTGGGAATTGGTGGACAGTACTAAAATGAGAACTATAAAAGCTAATGAGAATTTTGGTTTCAGTTCTTTTTCAAAAAAGTACTTTTAAGTTTCCCATCTGAAAACCTCTGTACCTACACAACCTGCCTTTTGGCAAGTGCATAAAATAAGCTTCTCAAAAATTACAGCCTTTACCTTATATCAGAGTCCTTCAAACTGGAACGGTTAAACTCACACGGAACTGAAAGAATGCCTGGAAGAAAAAAAAAAAAAAAAAAAAACACCTCCCTTGGTAGGTCTATCAGTTACTACCATAAGCCTTGGCAACTGATGAACTACACACACACACACACACACACACACACACACACACACACACACACACACGCACGTCTGTGAACACTGGAAGTACATAATGATAGCTTGCGTGAGCCATTTGCACATTTTTACATGAACAATTTGTGGTCAATGCCGTAGAGGAAAACCACTTTAACCATGCCCGAAATCCAGTACAACAACACATATAATTTATTATACCCACAGCCACAGAAAGATGCCGGTACAATAGTACTGTCAAGGCTGCCCCGTCTCCTACGACATCTCTAATGTCTAATGCATCTCAGCAGTAAACCAGGCCGAGACACACCAAGCAGACACTGAAAGCCAGGCTGTTAATACACTTCTGCCACTTAACATCCAGGATCTATAGTCTGCAACTGAAAATGTGAGCGTCTTGTGAAATGATCTCCCGAATTTGAACTCATAACTTTGTATCAAAGCCCTAGTTCAGCTCATACAGATGCAGACCTTGGGGACAGTAACCCAGTGGTCAAGGAAATTGATTTAACGATCTACCAACAAGCTCTCCAGCAAATATTCTTAATTTAGGATGTTGAGAACACTGCTTAGCCTATATATTCTGAATAAAATTTAAACAGTTGTAAAAACAGCAAAACCTGTAAACTTAACGTTCTAAAAACACCTCCTTAGTAACCACTGTTTTACTGACCTGTTGACACCTTTACTTAAAAAGAGCATTTTGAGGTGAAGGAGGGAGCTGACATTCCCCTTTCTAAGTGAAAATAATCCAGTCCAGCAGTAACCTCTTTGTGCTCTCTCTGAAAGCCTGAATGACATGTACCCGTGAGGTTGGCCTCGCTGCCTGACTGCATGATGCTCCATCTCTACTGGCCACACCCTGGGATGCTTCACTGTGTAAAACCAATAGGAAAAGTCCTCCTGAACATGTTGACTCTTTTACAGTGTTTACATAAATCTGCTTGCTTTCAATCTATCCATCCATCCATTCATTCATTATCTTAACCGCTTATTCCTGGTGGGGGTCGCGGGGAAGCCTGGAGCCCATCCCAGGGCACATAGGGCGCAGGGCAGGGGACACCCAGGGCGGGGCGCCAACCCACCACAGGGCACACACACACACTACAGGCAATTTGGAGATACCAATCAATTTAACCTGCACGTCTTCGGACTGTGGGAGGAAACCAGAGAACCTGGAGAAAACTCACCAAGCACAGGGAGAACATGCAAACTTCACACACAGAGACCTGAGGGGAAAATCGAGCCCCAGGCTGGAGGTGCAAGGCGACAGTGCTAACCACCATGCCAACATGCCACCTAGCCTACCTCTCCATGTAACTATATGGGGGTTATAAATTTAGGAAATTAGGTTTTGTTTTACAGATATCAGAGTTGAAGTGTCTCCATCTTGTGTCATTACTACTGTATCTTCTTATGCATCAGCCACTACAAAGCTAACTTTTCACTCAATGTCCTCTTGCAGTAGAATTATAGTGTCTGATATTTACAACGTAAATGACACCTACACTGTGAGAATAATTTTTCTAAGAGCTCACAGTTAAGCTGCATATTTGCATACAGTGAATGTACCTCCTCTGTTCTCTCACTGCGGAGCAATATAAACTAGGAAACGAAAATAAACACTTCTTAGAGCATCCTGAAGAATAAATGAACATAAATTAATAAATGGTAAGGGAGATGAATTTTGTCTTGCAATACTGGTAAATGTCAGCATTGCAAAAACCCATGACGAATGAAGTGAGAACGGCAGTAAAATTTACATACATATTAACGCTCAGCTTAAAATCTTTCCTTTGCCTGCCTAAGCTTTTGCTTTCCAGCTCCGAGTGTGGGCTGCAGCAGATTCTTCAAGAAGCACGCTGTGATCGGCTTCAGAAAAAAAAAGCCATCCAACCTCTCCAAATCCCCAGCAGGAGAAAAAAGGCAATAATATTCCCCAGAATTCCTAAGCTCAGTGTAGCCTAGCTAGCAAACGGCGTTTAAACAACATTAGACTTCGAGGCCTCGTTTTGTTAGCGTCTTTACGGCTGCAGAAAAGGAAACCAGCTTCCAGTCCATACGTGTGTACCTCTAAAAATCTGTGAGTATCACTGAACACAGTCCGAGCAGAAATAACAACCGTGCGGCTCTCTCGCACTACACGCAAAATCCGAGTTGTGGTGCTGTAACTTTCAGGGAGATCTATTCGCTCCCAGGTACTCTGCGGAGCCTCATTTTACAAACTTGTTTTCCTCAGCCATGAAAAAGTGTTTTCAGACAGCATGATTAAGAGGCAGCTTTGAGCATTTACGCTCGTGCTTAATTGCTCTGGCTCCAGATACATCATTAAGTAAAAGCTAGGAAATACATATCTTAATGCGAGTTAGTGATGCCCGGCGAATCAAAGGCCATTATCCAAATTAATGAACCTGCTTTTTTGTAAAGTGCAACGTGCATTAACAGCCAGGGGTTGACGGTTCTCACGCACAAAACAGAGCTCTCTCCACAACCAGGTAACGGGAAAGGGCTTGCCTGTCCCCCATCAGAACCAAGCACAGATGTTTTCAGAACAAAAAAAAAAAAAAAAAAGATGAAAAGACTCATCGTCCCGCTGCTACCCGACACCCAGAGCTAAAGAGGAAAGGGTAAAAGGCAGTCTCGGTGGGTGAGACGCGGCACAAAGAGGCTGCGCTGCGTCACAGAAGAAAACAACAGCGTTTACGTTTATTAAAAAGAACTCTTGTAGGGCAGTACCTCAGTCCTCAGCATCTCATGTCTTAAACAATCTTTTAATTATTCATTCTGACGACTCCTCTATCTGCGTACATCCTCACAAAACCACCTTGTTCTCTAATCACGAGTGCTGCGACTGTGGAAAGAGCTACAGTGGCTGCTTATGAGAAAGGCCTTTGTTTTTGTTGTGGAATGCACCCAGACAGGGGGGCTTCAGCTCCATCTTATCACCGCTGCCTGCATGTAAACTCAGGAGCACATGCATAGGTTTCTACAAACATAAATGTAAAACAATGTCTTTGCACTGTCAACAATCACAAATCTCTATAGTTATCCAAGTATACGTTTCATGCTGCATGTCAATACAGTTCACATGTATTCTGTCAAACAGTCAGTGTTGCGGTTATAGACCTGTATTATAGCCTTGTTATAGCCCCTGTTACCGTGGCTGAGCATCCGTAGTGATGCTGAGAGGACAGGGACGCTGCTCCGGCTTGCTTACAGCGCTGCCGCTCACGACTTCTCCAGCGACACACTAGTTATTCTTTGTTTCTCAGACCTTGGCTCAGCCTTCGCTAAATAAGAGACACTGTGCAGACTCCATCTAAAATGCAAAAAATGCTGCCTCACACTTGAGTGTCTGTTTAAATCTGAGCACGTTTATAAAAAAAAATTTATGGCAACTAACAAAGTTGAGACCAGTTCCACATCTCAGGCAAATGTAAACGTAATAATTTAAAAACCACAGATGATGTTACATTTACACGATTTCTTAAACATGCTGCAATTTCTCCTCATGTTTCAGTCCAGATCTTCCTGCTAGACCTTTCATTTCTGATAGATCTTCTTGGAACATGCGCTGCCCATTCACACATAGGAGCACGTCCATTTCCCTATCGTGGAAGCTTTACTGCTATTTGCCAAAGTGGGAAATGGTGCAGACTTACCAGCATGTGTCATGCAAGTTTTATTTTGGAGAAGAGTGAGCCCACTGCGTGTCTGTAGGTGTACTTGTTATTGGGTTTGGCTATTATCCCTAAGCACAAGCTACTGCCAGCGTTAGCAGCAAATGTGTCCACTGAGCTGCTTTGACGGCTGCAGCGTGTCTCGTGTGTTAGCATTTACCGTAGCTGCAGTGGTGGACGAGCGGTTAGCATAGGTGCCGCGATAGCAGTCAGCAAACAAGCAGAGAAGTTCGAGGGGCAAACGGACGAGCCGGGCGGCGGCGAGTCAGGGCCGAATGTTTCTAGCACGTCGGGCTTGGAGCTCCGGCTGAGCGTGGGAGTGAGAGTGCTCTGCGACGTGCGCCAGAGCCTGCGACGTGCAACTGGCGCAGGCTCTAGGGCCCTTCAGTGCTCCTGTTCCAAGGGAAACGGCAATTTCTACCGCGTGAATGAGAGGCACCAAGCGGCGGGTCAGCTGAGAGGGTGATTACATAAAGCCATCCAACTCAGGAGAGGCCCCTCCTGGGCTGCCAGAAGAGGCAGCCATGAGTGCGGAGTGCGTACGCAGATAATGACCACGAGGACCCGGAGAGAAGGTGGCTAACCATGAGCCCCGTGGCCCCCTTCAGCAAGGGACAGAAGCTGGGGGGACAACTGGGTCACTAAGGAAGGGATGTGGTCTTAACATATCACACAGCTAAATCTAACTTCGCATTTCAGTAGTCCAGTCATGTTTCCCTAACCAGGCCTCACCTGGTTAGGGAAACATTTAACAGGAGAGCTCGAATGTTACCAGCACTTATGGAAAGGGCAGCTAACAACTTTGAAAATAACTATTTTACCTGTTCAAGGACGGGCCTCAAAGTAAATCCACATTTAGGCAAACAATAACGTCAAGGCTTAGAGCTCACTGAAAAGGCGCTAGGCTTCTGGCTCATTGCATTTCCCTTGTCTAATGAAATTCAGAGGGATAGAACATAGAACTTTACACCCTGTATCCTGGCAACAGGAAAGTTACATTCTTCAGCACCGGGCCAAACAAAAGAAGGAATATGTTTTAAATGGCTGTGGTTTAAGCACTGTCACCACCGCTACCCTAATGCAGGGGGATTAGAATGGGAGGGGGAAGGATTGGATGCAAAATGCCAGAAAGAGGAAGAAAGGTAGCTCTACTACAGATGTGCTCGAGGGCTTCCCAAAAAGAGGGGAAGCAGCTCTCCCCACTGAGCTGGGACCTTTTCAGTGTGTGACCTGGTCATTGCACGTTAGTGGGAAGTTCACTGTTCCTCTTTCTTGCAGCTATCTTTGAGAGAATGAACTCCTCTTACAACAAAAGCCCAATGCTCATCTTTTTCTTTTACTATCCACTTTATGGGCTACAGTGGTTTATAAGTGGTGTGTGTATTGTGCAAATGATGGGTCTGACATAAACTACAACTCGCTGCACTGTGTGTGAATTACAATGACATATCCTTAAGCCAGAAGACCACAACGCCTAAAATTACATACTGCTGGACATGTCATCCACCTACTTAAAGGCATGTGACAAATAACATCAAAATACACAGTGCCTTCGATAATGTTTGGGGGAATACGTACAAAAAGAGCTGTAATTTCTACAAGGTGAAACAGTATGAATAGAACTTTTAAACTCTTAAGCACAGGGCCAAATCAAGGAAAAATATGTCTTTAACCCAAACACTATAGAGGACACTGTAAATGCCCAGTCTACACCTACCCCCACCCCCCCCACACACACACATACAAACATATAAAGGCACACATATCAGTGAGGTTCATATGAGCACATACATCTGGACATGTGAACCAAAAATTCTCAAATACGTGCACAAAAGATAATGATAAAAGCAGCACACCTGCACATTTTCCTCTCTGAAATGATGTCACCTTTCAATTCACCATGACACGTCATTCTGAGAAAAGTACCAAGTGCATCTCCAAGGCCAGCTGAACAACAGGCAATCTGGTCATCTCCAAGGCCAGCTGAACAACAGGCGACCTGGTCATTTCCAAGGCCAGCTGAACAACAGGCGACCTGGTCATTTCCAAGGCCAGCTGAACAACAGGCGACCTGGTCATCTCCCAGGCCAGCTGAACAACAGGCGACCTGGTCATCTTCAAGGCCAGCTGAACAACATGCGACCTGGTCATCTCCAAGGCCAGCTGAACAACAGGCCACTTGGTCATCTCCCAGGCCAGCTGAACAACAGGCCACTTGGTCATCTCCCAGGCCAGCTGAACAACAGGCCACCTGGTCATCTCCCAGGCCAACTGAACAACAGGCCACCTGGTCATCTCCCAGGCCAGCTGAACAACAGGCCACCTGGTCATCTCCCATCTGAACATGTAAATAAACATATGGCATAAGTCCTATGGTTGGTGTGCCCAGTGCAACACATACACCCAACAAACCCACACACACACACAAACTCTGACACAGACCAACAGCTGGAGAAACCTTCTAACACAAGTCCAATTACAGCAGGAATGAGCCACAGTCCCTAAGAGACAGAAAAACAGGTCACATCACAAAGGCAAGTCTCATGGGACAGGTGAGAGTGATATGTGTGTGTGTGTGTGTGTGTGTGTGTGTGTGTGTGTGTGTGTGTGTATGAAGGGGGGGAACAGCAAGTGTACAGAATGAAGAGGAGTAATGAGCTAGGGCTCTTTCGTGGAATTAATGTAGCCTGAGATGCCAGACACCGGCACATCGCATTCCCTGCCCCATAAACAAGAAAAAAATGATAAGGTCAAACAATCACTGTCCCAAAGTCATGCAGTCATTGTCCCGAGGTCACACGGTGCAGGATGCTGGGATGCCATGACCAAAAATTCACAGCCAGCTCTCATGCTGTGAGCTCAGTCTGCATGAGTTTAGCATTAACATAGCCATCTGAAACACTGTTTAATGGCTTTTCATTGTGTGATCAGTCATGGTCAATTATCATCCTGCTTGTACAACCTTAAACTATAAATAAACAAATGCATTATAGCCGCTAATGAAAATGGGCAGAAGACACACACAAGGACAACATTGCAGTTTGAGTCTCTCATTAAAAAGCCATCTTATAAAGGATTTAAAATTAAATGCTATAATTTTTTTAAACCGACAAACTGCCATGGCAACATGGAGATACAGTTACTGTGAAAATGTTACTGCCACATGATGGAAAAGTCAACTCAGTTAAACTTCATCCACAAAATGGACCAATTGGTCTGTTAGCATTTCTCAGATTTAAATGAAAATGCGCTGTGGCAAAGCAAACGTGTCGCGTGGCCTTCCCCAGAGGCGTTCACTTGCAGAAATCAGACAATGAAAAAACATCTGAAGGTAGACCCCACACCACCCCCAACCCCCTGCCAACAGCCTCCCAGGCCCCAGCTGATGGGGGCTATGAGACGCTCCAGCAGTAAGCTCTTTGATGGCAGAGCATTCTAAGGAAAACACTAGAAAAACAAAATGCTGAACCCAAACACAATCTCCACTGGGGGACCAAATGGTTTTCAAGTTTTTGATCTGATGGCGGACGCGGCTTTGACGTGTGTTTTGATGGATGCGGCTGTACGATTCGGGCACTTGGGCTCGGTAACTACGGTAGCAGACAAAGAATTATGTCAACAGGGAGAGAATAAAGAGAGAACCCCCCCCCCCTCCCAAGCTGGGTGAAAGGAAACAGGAAGACAACACATGTGGGTAATAACATGCCCATTTATCCAGCGTCTCATATTCTGTGTCACTAGCACTCTGGTGTATGCTCTATCTCCCTCATAAAAATGTCCCAGCATCCTTTTCTGTTTGCCTTGTAGCAGCAAGGCAGCACCCCAACATTACTCTGTATCTGCGTACCCAACCAAGAGACCACCAAATCATACTGCTGGACCACGCTTGACTGGGGGATGTTATCCAAACATCTGGATTTGTTCAAGATCTTTCATTACACTGACAGCCTGACTACGATTCTGAGGCTTTGTTAACACAAAGAAAGACTTCAGCATAAAGCAGTACAAAGTTGAATTGCTTTTAAAATGGGGGAGGGGGGACACTGAAGATGTGTTTGCTACAGCAAGTGTATCACAAGCATTCAGGATGCGGTACCCTCATCTAAGTAAGCCGGACATCTACACAGGGAAAAGGCATTAAGTTGTTTTATATGATATTAAGAGACCATTTGCCCAAGTTATCTCATAAGAAAAAGGACACAGTCATAAATTTTGAATATATCTCGACTCACTGTTGTAGGTCCATGTTGCTTTGTAAATTTGACAGTATATCTACATAATGACTGTTTTTTTTTTATGTGGGCTCTGTGTATGCATTCTGGGTGAGTGTACAAGCAATGTCCTCATTTTACTGCAGGACCCAGAAAGCTGTGTATGTTGTAGATGCACAGCAAAACCTTCTATCCGGCAGTATCTTCCCACCCACTCCATACCTCATCTTTCCCTGCTCCACCCTGTCCTCAATTTTCCTCCACCCTCCTTGACTCTGGAGGGATCAGAGCGAGCAGGAGCCAGGAGCCCGGAGCTCAGCACGTTACTCACAAAACGAGGCCACGCGTTGCGCTCGGTCGCATCAGTGCCCGCCGCGATGCGGCCTGACAGGAAGGTGTGCGTGAGTGGCGCTGCGAGAGCTGCTGAGTCCGGGCTCAGCCATGCAGCTCACAGAGCCGGCCCAGAACAAGTGAGCATGACACCTTCACACTGCTGAACACACAAACACGTGAAGGTAGGTGCATGGTACAAGCCACACATTCACACACAAAGACACAGGTGACCCGCATACACACAGACATACACACACACACACCACAATATACCACCTTCACGCAATCAGAATGACGGAATAATTCAATTCAATTTATTTTTATATAGCGCCTTTTACAACAATGTGCCTCAAAGAATAATCAACGTGCACACAGAGACAGGTGCAAACACCTCAAAAATGTACACACAAAATGAACCACATGCACACAAACACACACACGCTGAAACACCGTCACCCACCGGGGGGGGGGGGGGGGGGGGGGGGGGGGGGGGGGGGGGGGGGGGGGGGGGGGGGGGGGGGGGGGGGGGGGG
>JABJVR010001030.1:0-19927 GCA_025773905.1 Chitala chitala
GTGGGAGGAAACTGGAGCACCCGGAGAAAACCCACCAAGCACAGGGAGAACATGCAAACTCCACGCACACAGACCCATGGCGGGAAATGAACCCCAGGCCTGGAGGTGCGTGGCAACAGTGCTAACCACCACGCCACCGTGCCGCCTGCACACCAATCAAAAGATAAAAATAAGAGGTAAATTCCTGTTTAGTGTTGTGAAGTAGAGCACATTTAAGCTCATTTATTGTATAACCACACACACACACACACACACACACACCAGTGAGAGAAACATGGTGGATGAGGACTCGTGAAAAGTGAGGGGTCAGTTTCCCACCAACTATACCCAACTATAGTGCCCTAGACCAAGAAAGTTCATTTGGATTTCTCTGCCAGTGAAAATTGGGCAGATTTTTTGATAAATGTCTGTCAAACACTTAAATGTAAAAATAATGTAAATTTGTGTAGTGTTGTAATACATAAAAGTTATCAGAAAGCTAATTATGTATATTGTTATTTTCATCATGGCATGTCATGCTTGATAGGTTGTGCTTCAGTGGTGTGACATAGTTTTATCATTATTGCTTACATATCACAATAAAATTTGTTCTCTGCATTTCACCCATCCCCCTGGAGGAAGCAGTGGGCACACACAGCACCCAGGGAGCTAATGCTGAGTGTTTTATTGAAGAACACACCTGGCACCAGGGTTGGGACTTGAGCAGGAGTCTTCCACAGCCCCAGCTGCTGGTTTACCCAATGAGCCACTAGGCTGCTTAGACATTCCATCTGTGCTTTCCACAGTTCCGGCAGGTAAGCTGTGCACATTCCACCCACCCACCCATGTTTACTGATGCTCTTTAGCCTTTCTGATCACTTGTGCGAACTTGGCCGCTCTGTTTTACTGGTGCTCTTAACGCATGCCTTGCCTGTGAGCCTTGCTGATGCAGGTTCATTACAGTGTTCATCCTCTTTCTCTGACCTTTAAATAAACCCATTTATCAGCTGTGTTTCTTCAGAAAGTACATTGCTTTGTGGCCTCCAGAACCTCAGAGCGAGTCTGAGTTTACAGCCGATTGTGATAATGCTGTCCAGTCAGGGAAGTTGTCTTTACTTTAAGTGGATTTGGACTGACATTGATTGTTCTCAAAACATATGTCACAACCAAAGCACCGATACACCAAAAGCAAGTGTATACACATACACACACACACACACACACACACACACACACACACACACACACCAACTCTGACAGGCCTGAGCAGACAGTCACGGCTACACTGTTGGGAATGTGCTTGCTGGAGAAGTTCCCAGTGATCATGTTTGTAATTACCATAATTGAGAACGGACCATTACTAAGGAATGCAATATTTACAGCAGTTCCAATGTACACAAACATTGCCATCAAATAAGAGTCTTTTGACGGGAACCAAGCACCCATTAGCGTGGTGGGAGACTGCTAGCAGCACACAGTGCTCTGCCGAGGCTCTCATTTAAATATATTAAAATGTATTATTATTTATTAACTGCCCTGTGGTGCCAACGGTGCCTGCAGAAAAATGGGGGGGGGGGATAGGCATGCTATGAGGTGATAACAGGGGGACTATTTAGCGTAATGGCTTTCTGCCTGTGGGTTTGGCTTTCAGTTCCATCTGATTCATGGTACAGCGCAGTTTTGATTTCCACAGGTTTTGTCCCAGGTGTGTGGATTGCTGAATCATATCAGATAATCCTCGTTGAATAGTCGTTGGCGAAGCAAGTCTTTTCTAACAGATGAACTACTCATTGTTTACTCTCAATCACCCGCAAAAATGGGCTCTGGGGAAAACGTGTCATGGAAATGTGTAACATATTGAACAATTTAATGTCTCAGTAGCAGCTATGGTTTTCACAGAATTCCTCAGCTTGATGCAGATCTGCTGTGTTCATGTTTTTTTGAAAGCTAATTGTAAATTGTCACTTTTTTCGAATACGCACCATAATTCATTAGACTTAACATGTTACCAGAAGATGTATTTAATTTAATGCAACTGACTATGTAATTTGAGGTTATCACAGAAGGTTTAAGCCTCCATAACTCCAGCCTGGAGTTTTATAGAGAAATAAGTGTCCCATTGCTATAGCCAAAGGCCCTTCTGCTTGTAAGAGCACTTCACTTTTCTCGTACACCAGTGCTTCGCCTGACTCTCACCGAGCACACATTGTGTGTTGTGTCCAGCTTGTGCAGATTTAGATGGTAAACCTCAGAGTGGAATAACAGACAGGTCATTGAGGGCAACTCAACAGAAAAGGAGAACATGGTGAAACCGAGACACGACGTCCACCAGGCAGGGGGCAGGGAAAGGTGTCAGCCCTGGGTAGCAGCCAGAACACTGTCCTGTACGTGCCCTGCTCTGGATACGGGTTGTGCGGAAAGATTAATCAAGCTAAAATGCAATCAATACAGCCGCAGTGTAGATTAAAGACTACAGGTTGTCACAAATTGGCCTCAAATAAGGACACATGTACAGTAGGTAATTAACCACAGCAAACAAATTGCATCAGCGAAAGAAAAAAGGTGTCAGTCGTGATTCATTTTATGTCGGCTGATCAGCCAATGGAAAATGAGGCAAGCAGACTGAACAAAAGGCTGGGGAATTAGGGGTAAGTAACATGCATGGTGGAGGA
Source organism: Chitala chitala (assembly GCA_025773905.1). Lineage (NCBI taxonomy): Eukaryota > Metazoa > Chordata > Actinopteri > Osteoglossiformes > Notopteridae > Chitala > Chitala chitala. Next base: position 2,652 of record JABJVR010001030.1, read on the forward strand.
GCTCTGAAAGACAGGGTGCAGCCAATCAGTGGACAGAAATGTACTTCAAAACGTTTGGCCTTCTATTTGGATCGAAAACTTTTGTTCTTTTTTTTCCACACTGCTAACCACTGTATGTTGTTTAATTAGCCAGTTTTGTACTCAACAATTATGCAAATTAACTTTTCCTGGAATTAGGACAATGTTTTATTGTTATTTAACACAGATGCTTTGTAAAGGGCAGAACTGAGTATTTGGTCGTAACCACTTCCATCCAACGTTAAGACCAAAACAGGGCAGAACTGCCCTTGTGTTGTATTTTTAAAGGAAGTTTTGGGAAATGACAGTAAGGCAGTACAACTGCATGGCTTTTGTTCACGTTGTGTCTCGATCATGCGTGTTGCGAGCACGCCTATAAGCCTTACGAGAATAAATCAACCTGGCACACTGTTTTCCAGCACTATCAGCAACCCGCCTGTAAAATTGGCCACAGTGGGTGAATTTATTTTCCATGTGCTTTCGTTGCATAATGTAGTGAAATATACTGATAATCTTGCTAAAACTGTTTGTTTTGCCGAGAAATAATTTCGAGTATGTTTTTACTACTATTTTTTAAATTTTAGGGATGTGCAGTATAAATAGTAATGTAGTATAATAATAGTATAATAAAAAAATATGTTTTATATATATATATATATAACAGTAGTGTAGTACAGTGTAGTAGTTTAAGTAGTGCAGTATATTTATGTGAAGTCATTCCCTTTGGAGATCAATAAAGTATTTCTGATTCTGATTCTGATATAAATATCAGAAACGTTACATGGTGTACACTATGCCACGCGTCATTTTACATCTTAAATGATTATTGATATGCATTAAACTTTTTAAACCAGAAGAGAACTATATTCTTATATTACGCTAAATGATGTGACATATTAGTGACATGCCTTCTGTGGTTGTATTTCAGCCGTGTACCACTTTATTCTTTGGCTGGAAAACTCCTTTTGTTCAGAGTGAAATTTACAGCCACTAGGTCAGAACATGGGCCTGCGGCTGAAGCAAAGAAGAAACGAGTCTGAGGTTTTGCTGGATTTACAACAAAACCAGAGCCAGCACAAAATTTAATACTGGCAGCCACGCCTCATCCTCTTATGAGGAGATTCACTTTGAAAATAAAACCTGAGTGGCCACTTGCTGCGGTGTGTTTACAAGGAAAATGCATTTGGACCAACGTGTTCACAGATTCACCTGACCAAAACTCCAAACAGCTGAAGTCATTATTTTTACTGATGAAATGTTAAACAAATGTTTTATTATTGTATTTACATTTTGCTTCACAAAACCAAATTACACTAAATTGAAATGACGCTATGAATAATTTATAAAAAAAATTGCACAGATAGCAACATTGTTGAAATTTCACATAGTCTGACATACTGTATGTCTAATTACAAATTTGATCAATAAAAGCCATTGGCAATAGCTCAACAGTGGCTCAGTGGGTGGCACTAATGATAAATACCTCAAGGGTTGTGGGTTTAAATCTGGCTCATGGCACTGTATGAGTGGAGTTTGCACGTACTTTCTGTGCATGCCTTGGTTTCCTCTGGGTTCTCCAGTTTCCTCCTATAGCACAAAAAACATGCTAGTTAGGTGGACTGGATGCCCTAAAACTGCCCTTAGAGTGTGTATGTGTGCACTGAGATGGGTTGGTGCCTGGTATAGGGTGTCCCCTGGCTTGCTGCCTGGGATAGGCTACAGACACTTTAGCACTTTGAGATTTGGTTTCAAATGTAAAGTGCATTATAAATAAAATGTATTATTATTAAATAAAATGTATTATTATTATTAGACCACCTGTGATCCTGTACAGAATAAATGGTACAAAGATGGATGGAATCATCATTAATGCCAGAAGAGTGTGACACTGTTTATAGTATGACTGACGTTGTTTGGTGGGGCTTCTTTTGTATGTTTTTTCAGTGGATGAACATGGGACTCCTCATGGCTTAGGTAACTGAGAAGATTGAGAGGCAGAGGCACATGGAGAAATGTCTCAGGAGAAAACATGACAGTCATGACCTGCCATGATTTGCCTTGGATGGAGCTGGATGTTTGCTGTATTTTTCAGAAACCCAAGCCTCCTATTTGCAGTAGTAAATTTATACATGTCTAAAGCATGAGGTATCAGTGCAAAACACAGGATCTGTAATCAGCCAGTCGAATGTCTGATATAGGGCCAGTTCCCGGTCAGGAAATCCAAATGTTATCATTACATATGTACCGTTATTTTGTGTGAAATGTGATAGGGTGCTGTACCATTCAGACTATATGTTTGTATGCAGTATACATGTACAAAGTAAAATATTTGAAAACAGTGATAAATGTTTACCGTCTGAACTTTGGCTTGAATGGATAAATGAAATATCTCTCAATGAACTTATGAATTACAGGGGAAGAGAAATGTTTTTCTGTGCATACTCACTCCTCTTCATCTTACTCAGCTTATGCACTGCTCCAGAATTCTCTCTCTGAATATTAAACCGTTCTCCTGATTAAATTGTCTGCGATGTACTTACTAGACTACAGGCATAGAGCTGAGGGTGATATTAAGGTGACCTTTGATGCGCCAGATATATTACTCACATCTATCTGTTTCCTACTTATATGGGCGCTTCTGCCAATGCACCACAGAGGATGAAGTAAATTATCTGGGGTGAACCCTCACCCTCATGACAAGGGAGGGGCAGTGGTCACTTCATACGAGTCACAACTTGCTTTGTGGTCAACAACTTTTGCACACACACACACACACCTTCACAGGTATCCAAATTGCATATTTGTCTGTTTGTGAGAAGGTCTGGTCTTCATACAACATCCTTTCAGCACAACTCACATACCTTCCTCTGATTAGCCACATTTGTTGAAAAGTGATGCATAAGAAAAAGGTGTTTAATTATTATTAATTATTAGTGCATATGTACATGGATTTCTGTATGTTCAGCTCCTTAGCTGATGCTTTTACTCAAATTAGAGGTTTTTGGATAACTTATTATAACAATTCACAGTGGAGAAGCTCGCTACAGACTACAGCAGGGACCTTGGATCAGTAGCTTTCAGATTAGAAGTGCTTCTTTTTAACTAGTACATATGCAGAATAAATGACAGCTCAAGTGTGCATGGCCCTGAAGTCACTATTTGGAGTGAGTATGAATGTAAAGCACAGCTACAGTGCAGCCGGCGGGTACATGTGTGCCAGCATCCCACACGGTTCCAGCAGCTTGATCCGGTATTCTTTCTCCGAGCGGTGCGTAGATCAGCTCCGCCTTGCCTGAGTAATGTCTGCACTGGGGGAAGGCAGAGACGGAAACACAACAGTTGGGGTGGGGGGGTGGGGATTGAAATTAAATAAAATGATGGATCAAAGAGAATGGTTTCTGTGTTCTCACTGTAGCCTTAAGATCACTACATGCTTTAATGACAATATCAAGCCAATTAGTAACTAATTTAATGGCTTTGATTCAGCTAATGATGTGTTGTGTTCTGTACTTGTGGACATATTGCTACAACACAAAAACCCATAAACTAAAAAACAATCAATAGTCATGTAAGGGGTAATGAGTAATAACAAAGAAAATCTAACCGCTTTTCATTTACAAATGTATCTGTATTGCTTTAAAATGTATTTTTTTGCATACAGCAAACTGACCTCAGTACTTAACTTTTTCAGCAGCACAAAGTATTATACAATGCTTGTCGCTGTTAGATGTTATTTCTTGGGGACGCCAGGTCAAAAAATTGAATCGACCCGTTTTCCTGATGGTTAGCCACAGATGTTGGAGTGAGAGCTCACACTCGGAGGGATGGACCCCAGCTCTGAGTCTGGATCCTGCAAACAGGCTTTTCAATCAGAGTGTGGGAACTTGGTCTCGCACTCAGCGTGCAGACTTTATGGTCTTGTACGCTAGTCTGTGGGGGAGGGGGTATATTACATGTCTGGGCTTAACATTTACATTTCTGAGTACTGCAGTTCCAAAGGACTTGGTCCAAACAGAGTAGTGGTCTAGCAGGATATCAACACCAAGTTTACTACTGAGATCACTGAGGGACTGAAGGGTTCTGAAGGAAAACTGCAGTGATCAGGTGATCATGCTGACTACAGCATGGCCAACCTGTCAAAAATGTCAATTAAAAACAGGTTCTTGACAACTGTTCATCTGGATGCTGTGTAATTCCCTTCAAACATTTCCGGTGGTCATTCTAAGCACATCAAGCAGAGCTGCTCTTAACTCTTTTGGATGATTTTGTGGGCATGAACTGTAACCTAAGTTTGTGTCTTTTGATGTACTTTTTTCACCCCTCCCATTTATCTACAGAGGCACTCTTTCACAGCGGCACTTATTTTATCATCTGTTTATAAAATGCAGTTGTAAGTGTAGGCTTCCAGGCTTAGCACATTGATAAACACATTAGCACTCTGCGCCACATCAATAAACATTGGCAGACCACACTATGACACCTCGTGTGATACTGACACGATGCCCAGGCATGTGTGAACTTTTCAACCGGCAGATGGTGACGCGTCTTTCATGCATTAAAGCTGAAAGTGGGAATGCAGTTGGAACCACTTGGTGGTACATGATTCATGATCAATATCTGACCAAAGGACATGGCTAAGCTTCATTAATTTATTCCATGAATGGTCACTGCTAATATAATTAATTAATATAATGTCTGCTATGGTAATTAAATTCTAAGGAACGTTAACCTTTTCATGTTTTTGTGTACGTTTTCCTTCAGTTACGTGGAAGATGCGTGATCTTTCGTACTTGGAAGTTCATCCTCAGTTCATGATAATAAAGAGACCGATTTTAAAGCTTCGTTCAAGAACTCGGTTGCATCCTATGTCTCTTTAAGTTACTGTTCATTGCTAAATCTCTAAGTTCCAGCGCATTTGAAATGAATGATGCATTTGTATTATAGCTGCTATTCTTCAGCGGTGATAGCATAATGATGTTTTTTTCATTTTTAACAAATGTGACTATCCCTATTTTGGACCTATGTCTTCAGTGAACTGGCTTTCAGTCTATTTTCTGTAATAATTGTAACATTGTTGTCTTTTCAAAACAATTTACATAAATAATGTGCATTCTTTAGCATCTTTTACTTATTCTTTTCAGCATCACGTTGAGCTGCAGCATTTGGTTCAGATTTTAAAAATGTCTATAGCGCAGGACTGTTACATATTGTAATGGAAAATTTATTAGAAAAGGTTGGCTCAGAGACAAATACTGGTCACAGAATATTTATTTCAAATCTGACTAACATAAAATTTCCACAATATTAATTTAAATGTAAAGATTTAAAAGACGTAAATCTCCACTCCATTTATGCTGCTCAGAAATTTCATCGTAGGTTTAGTTTGCAAGTTACACCCTTAAGCTTTAACTGAAGTTAAAGCTGCTGTGTTGGTGCCATGGAAACCGCAATATGAAATTAGTAATACTGTATGTCGTTAAGGACAGCGTGTCCCTTGTTAGCTATAAACACATAATGAGCCTCTGTATGGCCCAAAAACTGTGTGAAATAGCAAAATATTACAGAAACACTTTCGATCCTTACAAATGCATTCCTCAAAGACTCTCCCATTAGCGAGGAGAAATAATTGCTATACTCTAACACTGTTTGGCAATGGTTTATGAGCATCATTAAAACTTAACACCAATCGTGAAAGTTAAAAAGTTTTTTTTTTTTTTTTATTATCGTTAGTTAACATCAGCTGTAGCATAGTGAAATTGTAATAGTTGTAATGATCAGACCTTTATCCTTTAACCCAGATAATTTACAACAGGATGTACATGAAAGATTGAAAGATTTGTCTTTTAAATGTTCATGACTATTTGATCTCCATTTGCTGAATGACTCTTCTTTCAGTTGTGTGCTCAGGTGTGTGGTGTACATGTGCATGCATGTGCGTGCTGTTGAATGTCTCTATGCATGAAAGTGTGTGTGTGCGCGCACAGCAGCACAGGTGTCTGTCATGCTTTCCCTCTGTTCAGGAGTGACACGTCACACAGGCCCTGAGAAGATGGCTGAATTGCACAGGCAGGAAAGCAATAATTGTAGCGTGGGAGTAAAACCGCTTGCTGTCCCAGGAGCTGTGGCAGAGTGGGCCTTTGGTTCTAATCCTCATGATCCCAGCAGGACCTCCCATCTGGGTTGTAAGCACTTCCTTCACTGTGTTTCATATGCCCCCAAGAGACAGATTGCACAGCGCAAACAGAACGACACACATTTGTCGACAGCTAATGGTTTTCCTGGCAGCCCAAAGCACGCTGGGTGGGAGGGGCCAGAGCTTTGAGCACGCTCAGCAGGTTACATCGCATTAATGAACATAAACTTCCCTGTGTCTGCAGAGGCGGCTGATGGATTCCTTACTGCGTGCCTCTGTTTTAAGGTGGCCTTGTCACTTTGGTATTGGTCATAAATTGAATAACCCATGCTTCTCCTCGTCCCCAGCCCAGAATGACACAGCCATTAGCTGTTTTTTCACACTTAGCAGTGTTAAAAAGAAAGCAGAAATTGCTTAATGTGGAAAAAGGTTCAGCTTTGCTCCATGTTTTTATTGATCTTATCTGAGGTTGTGCAGCAGAATGTTACTGACATTTATCTGCCATTTTAGTAGCTTCTATTGGTCAGTTACTAGCTTAAGACTTTGCACTTGTGGGCTATATGACATTCCTAAAATCCTCATCTAGTCTGTTGGACAGTCCAAGACATGTGACTTAAGGTACATTTCCTGGTATAATGTGCCAAGACTGGGATAGTGAATCCTTCTCCTGCAAAAACTGGGCTCATTGCAGGGGTGCAAATGGCAGAGGGGATGGAGAGGAAATATCCCCCCAGGTTATATAGATTTAATCATATAGACTTAATTATTTATAGTTAAGTTATATATATGTATATAGATAAATATATTAAACTATATAGTTATATATATATATATATATATATATATATACACACACACCCCACTTTTGAAGTAAAAACTGGACCCTTGGCTCATGGCATGGATTTTCATCCTGAGACCCAGTCCATGCATTTGTGTCCACTGTACTGCACATTATGGTTTTGCATCTTTTCTTTTATGGACTTGAGAAGTACTTCCAATTCCTGGTGTACTTTAAAAAGGACATCCAGGGTTTTCCAATGATACCTGATTTGTTGGGGTGGAATCCCAACAATGTCCTCTTCCTTTCTCCAAGAAATGGCTTCAAAATTGCAACAAATCCTTGCTTATTTAACTGGTTACCTGGTAAGTGTGTTTCCTTGTTTCTCTGGAAAATATTGCAAAGAACTAATCTGATAGACTGAGATGGAGACTTGCAGCCAACATCAAAAATTCCAGACCACTGTTGTTCAGCAACACATTTTTACATTTACAGATAAATACAAATTCACTCACAAGTTGGAGAAGTTTTCAGAGTTTAAGTGTTTTGAGTTATTTTATTGCAAAATCCACATTCTATGAATTGGCTACACTGCTTACATTCTCAGGAGCAAATTCATTATGTGAGAGTAATCCAAGGCAGTGCTCAGGAATCTCTCAAGTACTACAGGAGGATAATTTTTCTACTGTCTGCCTGTTTATAAAAATGAACTGAAACACCCAGTGTCATCCTGCCCCTGTTTACATGCTTGTAATTTAACAGCAGTAAGCTAGATGACTTCTTATCTGTGTCTTTTTATAACGGAGATTGATTCATACCTGCAAACACAAAGCAAATAAAACTCTGGTGTGGGTGTGTGTTTGTGTGCATGTGTAGTGTGTCTGTATGTATTGGTGAATGAGTGTATTGTGAGCCAGGTGTGTCCCTTTCAAAGCACTTGATTTGCAGGTAAACGGATGCCAGAGTCCCGATGCTGTCTATTAATTTTTATGCTAGCTGTGACTGTGCCAGGCTTGGCATTAATATGCATGGCAGATGGGAACTGAAATTCACTTTAAGAGGGATTGAAAAGGTTGGGGAGCCCATGAAAAACTGTTTGCAGGTGAAGACAAATCTTCATTTGGCCTTTCAGAATTAATTTAATCTTCAGACTAGTTTACAGCCATGCCCAATGTATCTCAGGCTACAGCAGAAACAGGGACCACAGTTTGAAAACAGTTTCATAAACAGCCCATAGTCATAGTGCTAAAACATTTGCTTAAAACTTTCCCACACAGAGAGAAGATAAAAATGAAAATATCTTATGTGCTTTATTTTCCTCTGGTGGGTTTCCAAATACTCATTTGGTTTAGCTACAGACTGGTTGTTTTTCAGTCAAAGGAAATGCTTCTGGATTAGATCTGAAAGGATTGTACATAATTTTCCTGCTGCAGAAAGCTTTGCCCTGCTTATATATAATCAATGCACTGGGAAGTATACTAATACAGTACACCACCCTGACTTTATTTCAGTGCAAATTTATTTTTTCCATTGGACTGAATTATACATTGTATAAAAAACGAGATTACAATGTGCAAGTAGTGTTACAGGATATGGTGAATCTGTTTTGATCAGTGGGAATCCTTTGATTTTAAACTGTTTAACAAATTTGCAATTTTAAACACAAACGTGATTTGAGTCACACACAAATTCAAGGGCATTTTGAACCAAAACTATTGCTGCATTTGCTGTATTTATACTTGATCAATACTCACATTGGGATCATCAGTCCATTTGCACAGAGTATGCAGTACTCACAATGGAATCACCTGTCCATTTCCATAGAGTATGCAGTACTTACATTGGAATCATCATTCTATTAATGTAAAATGAGCATTACTCACACTGGAATCATCAGGCTGTCTGCAGAATACCTATGTGGAGCACTGTAACTGTGACAGGCACCCAGAGGACTCCTGGCTGTGTCTCTTTCCCAGTGGGTTACTTTAAATGCAGCAAAGCACAGAATAACACAGTGCTCCGTCTTGGTTTCCACACACTCCCAATTCCTAATCCTCTAAAAATTCAGACCTCCAGATTTATAAAGTAATTAAAGCCTAAATGCTAATTTCAGCTGAACTGTGCAGAGGAACGTTACTCTTGTTCTATTGTTTAATCAGGGAGCCTCTGGGAGGCACCAGTGGAGACAGTATAGGGACCGCTTTCGGTCATGATTGACACTCTAACATGTGCACTTGTGCCACTTCTGAAATGAAACTGCAATCACATGACTCCTGACCAGAACATCCCTCAGTGCCCCAAGCTCTCCTCTACTTTGTCACTGTAATATTCAGTTCAACAAAATGCAAGGTGTCACACTACAAGACAATGAAGAGGTTTGGAGGTGAAAGTGACAAATGGGAATCTAAACTATCCTGACTACATCCGTTATGAGTTTTTCTCTGTCAACCCATTTCCCAAACCATCACTTGTTCACATGCTAACATCATGAGTATCAGGTCAGCCTCCCCTCAACATCCCTTTGCCAATGTCAGGTCATATTTAGACAGTAAACACAGAACTTTCCAAGATCAGGATATGAAGGTGGTGGGGTGTGTGGCAGAATTCGACAGTCTTGGCAGAGTGCCTGGGGCTGTACCTGCTTGAGCAAAATCTACCTGTCTAGAGTTGCATTTGGGGCATCTTGTTAAAAAGAGTGTTCTTAAAAAGGGTGAAGTGAAAGCTGGGTGTTCCAGTTACACAGCATGGCAGTAGTACATGTAGATTGTTTAAAAAAAAAAAAAAAAAAAAATCTATGCTTGTGTCCAACACAGGAGGACACGTGTCTTGCTAAAACCTCCATGAATCTGGTTCCTTTTGGCTGATGACTTGGTGGAACAAAAAAAAAAAAAAAAAAAAATGAAATCCTATCTTTGCATTTCCCACAGGGAGGGTAATTCTCAGCGTCTGGATTAAGACCTCAAATCCATTTATCAGCATGTGCAGGAATCCTAGAGCAACTCGTAGGTCACTCACTTGTGTAATAGAAAGTTTTATTTGCCCCTCTGAAGATGTTAAATTGAAGAGTAATACAGTATACAAGAAAATATTCGATTAACACTATATTCAAAGCAACTTCACCAATTTGTTGTACATCTACCTGAAGTGATCCCTTTGTGCCATTTTTTTTTCCAACGTGTTACCCAAAAACGTTATAATGAAGTTACTGTTGCATTTCTATTAGGCAACATATTATGGTGTGCAGCCAGGACTCTGAAACACTTTAATACAAATGTAAGACAATCCTTGGTGTTAGAATATTACTTCTGGCCCTGTTCAAGAAGGACTTTACAAAAGTCAATAGCAATAACATAAAACATGCACGCACACGCACACACACACACACACACACACACACACACACGGGATTTATTTCCTCTTGCTCATTTTAATGAAAATAACCATATAACCTCAAACTATCAATCCATCCATCCATCCATCCATCCATCCGCTATATCGCCTTATCCAAGTCAGGGTCACAGGAAGCCTAGTGCCCCTCCCAGGAGGCACTGGGTGGGGCACCAACCCACCACAGGGCAAACCTCTAACTAATAGAACTTAACACTTTTTTGATTTAAAAAAAAAAAAAAAAAAAACTTTTCATATGTCCCTTCTTTGCAATAAAACCCATACATTAGAGCCCTGCACACCTTTTGACCATACTCTATAATATTTTGCGGTTAAAATTCTTGATGCACCAGCTATTCTTCCACTGTCAAATAACACAGTACCCCATTCCAAACTAGTCATGGTACACTTGCCTTTAAAAGTTTTATTTTTCATTGTTACTCTGCCAAAATGAAAAGAATCTTGCATACAAGTACTTAAACGGACTTTTGGGGGACGTATCTAAAGTTGTCAGGTGATTGCTTGCACCACTGAAGTACACAAGCATACACAGATAGTGTTCTGTGCCTTAGTAATCATGGCACAATGTTTCGGCTTATAGCATTGCTGTATTCCATCTTTTGTTAAGTCAGTTCAGCAGCTAGGTCTTTGCAATAATATCCTACAAAGTTAGGCCTCTGCACTGCCTCACAGCACAATAAAACAACTTAAACAGCACATTGTTATGTTATAAATAGTCATACAGTATGAGGAGAACAACATTATACATCACTTAATGGAACTCACTAATGAGAGGTAGTCATTTGCATATTGCCGCATAATCGCATTTTGTTAACCGAGGAGTCAGTTTCTTGCTTTCTGGATAGTGCGTTTGCCAGTGCTTAGAATTCTAGTTTCTAATGAAGTAGTGGCATAGCCAAGAGATGGCCAGGAGTCAAGGGTACCCTGGCTGGAGAGTCGGCCATCTCTCTGCCCACCCCACCCATTTCTTGTATTGTGAAGAACATGAAAAATAATGGCTACACCTGAAAAATAACTAGGCATAACCTGACTACCCTATCCCAAAACATTTGACCCCACATCTATGCAGGATAATTATATAACAATTGCATGGTATCCACTATGATAATGGCATCACTCCCTGGAATCAGGGCAAAAGCTTGATTAGTTCTCTGAACTAGTTACTCAAGTTTGTGGCCTTCCAATGTAATCCTTTTGTTTTAGTGGACTAATTCTTTTGCTTGGCAAGTTGTAGAACTAGTGATTCAATTCCTGATTGTTACATATGTAAATGAATATTAACATTTCTATAAATGTCCTTTACACTCACTACCCCTTTTATTAGGTTCACCTTGCTAGTACTGGGTTGAACCCCCTTTTGTCTTCAGAACTACATTAATTATTATCTGTGGCATAGAGTCACCAACAGGGCTACTCAAATACATGTGTTAGAGGTCTACTTACCAAATTTTTCCTACACCATAGGTCCAGAAAATTTCAACAACTCCAGAAACATGTACATGAACAGCATTTCTCTCTTAATGAGAGAAGTGACACCTTCCGGTTGTAAAAGTTTTATCCAAGTCTGGATTGAACTGTCAACAGTCTGTTTATTGACTATGATTGCCTTCGAGATTTTAGTCCATGTTGACATGACAGCATCCCACAGTTGCCGCATATTTGTCAGCTGCACATCCATGATGCAAATCTTCCATTCCACCACTTCTCAATCCAGTAGAGCACCTTTGGCATCTGGTGACTGAAGGCCATTTAAATACAGTGACCTCATTGTCATGTTCAAGAAATCAATTTGAGATGATTTTAGCTTTGTGACATGGTGCATTATCCTGCTGGACGTAGCCATGAGACGATGGGTACACTGATCATAAAGGGATGGACGTTGTTCAGCAACAATAGTCAGGTAGGCTGTGGCATTTAAATAATTGTCAATTAGTACTATGGGGTACAAAGTGTGCCAAGAAAATATCTCCCACACCATCATCCTGAACCATTGATACAAGGCAGAATGCATCCATGCTTTCATGTTGTTTACACCAGACTCTGACCCCACCATCCAAATGTCGCAGCAGAAATCAAGACTCATCAGACCAGGTTTTTCTAATCTTCTATAGTCCAATTTTGGTGAGCCCATGGAAATTGTAGCATCAGTTTCCTGTTGTTAGCTGACAAGAGTGGCACCTGGTATGGTCTTCTGCTGCTGTAGCCCATCTGCTTCTAGGTTCGACACGTTGTGAGTTCAGATATGCTCTTCAGCATACTAGTCTGGACATTCTCCTAGGACCTCTGACAAAAACAAGGCATTTTCATCCAGAGAACTGCCAGTTACTGGATATTTTTTCACTCTATTCTCTGTAAACCCTAGAGATGGTTGCACAACAGATTTGCAGTTTCAGGAGTACTCAGACCAGGTCATCTGGCAGCACCAACCATGCCACAGTCAAAGTCACTTAGATCACCTTTCTTCCTTATTTTAATGCTCAGTTTTAACTTCAGCAGATAGTCTTGACCATGTCTACACGCCTAAATGCATTGAGGTGCTGTTATACGATTGGCTGAGTAGCGATCAGATATTTGAGTTAACAAGCAGTTGAACAGATGTACTTAATAGCTGGTGAGTGTATATGTTATTTTAAAACTGATCCATTTCATATACAGAAAACAAAGTGGGACAGGTGCTTTTAAACAACTTGTTTTGCGAATACAAAGCTATTAAAATAAATCAAACATTTCCCACAAGATAAACTCATCAATCAAAAATGCTAATTAGACAAGCACTTTCATTTGCCAAGAAAAAAAAAAGCCTGCAGCAACAAATTTTGGACTGTGGGAATGTAAATAGGATTTTAATACAAGTAATTCAGAAAGGTGCACGTGTTTCCTTCCCTTTTACAGCTCGCACCGAACCATTTCTGTTTTGAATTGAGTGTTTTTTTCTGACGGACTCACTGGCAGTATGCGCTCGTTTGGACCCTACTGAAATTCTGTTGCAACAGCAACAAATTTTGATCGAAGACAAGTCCCCAGACGCATCACATATGTACAGTTTTATTCAGCTCATAAATCAAAGCATGAAACCAACTCAGAGGCCTAAATATGCTCCGCAAACATTACCAGAGCAGTAACTATGCAAAAACTGAATTTAAATGATTCCACAAAACAAGTGCTCGTGGTAAATCTAGATATGAATTCGTGTGTTATAATTGAATTCGGTAACCTTTTCTCTCCATCAACTTGCAAGCTCTCAAAGTAAACATGATTGGTTGAAGCAGATATGCTCATCCAAGCAGAAGATACGAGGTATAAAAATACAAGCAAATTGGGTAATGGGGACGTCGCGTTCTGTTTTCTCTAGCAATCGCTGTCAAAGGACAAATGAGAAGTGACAACCTGACGAGCTCATTATTGAATGTGTGACATTTAAACCTTTAGGGATTCTCACCTTGTCAAATCACGCCTTACGCAAGCTATTGCCAGGTTTTTAAAACACGGAACTGAGCCCGTCAGTAACAGAGCGTCGTATACATTTCTGCTGCAGCAGAATGATAACTCATCTTACAACCCCATCTTTGTATATAAAACTCTCTCAATAAACCAGCATGAACTGTGAAAAACCTTCTACACCCTACATGACGAAAAGACAAAGCCACGTAGTCTTGCGTCTTGACGCTGTAATCTTTGCACCGATTGTCCTTGTGTATGGCAGTAGCGTGTGCCCATTTCACGCCATCAAACATCGCTTTAGTCCGTTTTTTTTCCCCACACTACACTTTAATTATCTTTTTCGTGAAGGCTACAGCAGAGCACTTCAATTACGGTCGTCGCTGGCTGAGGCCAGCAGGATTTCCAGCTGTCATTACACACAGTAAAGTGAGTTAAACGGTTTATAAAAAGGCGGTAAAGCGAATGTGGTGGTTCAATACCCACAGGAACAAAATCCCCCTACCCTACGCTCTCCAGTACCAGAAATGAATGGCCTTCATATGTGCTGTAGCTACAGATTTTGTGATTATGAGCTAGAAGGGCTTTGCAGCTCCTGTTCTTAGCTAAAGAAAAGACACTTATTTACAGTTATACAAGTCTTTTTTGTTACAAGTACATTGGGCTCATAGGTAGAAAAAAGAGTTGGTAACATTTGCATCATCCAGGTATTTGCCATGTCTAATGGTAAAGGTGTAGGTATTTTGAGGATAGAAAAATCTAAAAAAAAAAAAAACTCATAGAGATAGACTGGCCCACAGCATTCAAATCTTTGATGTTCCATGCAGCATAGCTTCCTGTTCTGCAAAGATTAAAGATATACCGTAACTGTTAAAAAATTAAAAGAAGCACGTCAGTAATTTTTTGTCATACTTGTAAAACTCATAAAAAATTGTTTGTTTGAATTTCTAGATTGACACAGCAATTATACAAGAAAGTCAATGATGTGTATTTGACATTAAGAATCAATTAACAGCAGAAATTGGCTGAAACAAAAACTTGGACCCACTGCAGCCCTCCAGGACTGTGCTTTGACACCCCTAGTCTAACTTGTGTCTAAACTCTTACATAAATGAGAGCATGGCAAGTGTGATTAGCAGAGCTGAATTACATGATAATTGGGTGGAGACTTGTAGCCTGAGTCTTGATTAATTCTACCACTTTGGCCTTAGGGTTGTAAGTCTTACTTGTACCATTTCCAGACCATCCGGCTAATACAGAATTGTGGGTTATTACAGTTTAGTGGTCATAAGAACATGGTCAACTCCAGCACTGGAAAGAGATCACCTGCTGGGTGAAAGAAACATTTTTCCTGCTCTACTTTAAAAAATCCATTTCAAGTCTGTGGCATTTTGGACAAAGTTAGTTTAATTTTTAGGGCATTTTAAGCCAAAACAGGAAATGCTGTGTGTGTTTGCAATTAGATCCACAGCAAAATAAAAGTAGTAATGTAATTTTTTTTTAAATGGTGTTCTGGGGTGAAATTTACAAATGGGGATGCTAAGCGCTTCACTTTCTCTTGGCAGATTAACTCCACTATGACAAACGTCAGGCAGTACTGGCACAGTGGTGAGGAATGTGACCACAACTGTCAAGCAAGTCCACCTTCATGTAGCCTGCTCAAGATAGCTGTTCTGCTGATGTGAAGTTCTTATCCACTTTTCAAGCTGGTAAATCTTTTTTTTGTCAATTTTAACAAGATTTCCAGTTCTTATTGATGAGATCTCTAGAACACGACGCAACAACCACCATAAATCACTGTAGAAATGGTGTTCAATCACATCTGCGATTGTGAGATTTGTGCCCTGTGCAGGAGTTAGAATTTTCGGTGACAGTACTATTTTGAATCTGCAATCCTGCCAAGGATAATGGATGGATGGATGAAAAGTATCTGGATTTCTTCTGTCTAAAACACTTCTTGCACCTTTTACATAACTGGTTCAACGTTCAGTCTTCTGTGACATTACACTCTGGAGCTCTTTGAAAAATGTTGCCATGCTGGAAGGTCTTTCAGAGCTCACAGTAATTAAGGAACTGGGACGACAGCTTCTGTATTGAACAGACAGCAGCCAAAAATGGCAGTTTTATCTTCATCATTATTTTTTTTTCCAAATGGAATACATGAGTTGAATAATTATGCAAACATATACAGTATTTTGTGCTTTATTACTCCCATTTTTCATCATTTGTTATCAGAAACAGTTTATTCAGTTATAGAGCACCATGAAGCAACACAGTGCATACTTCACTATGCAGTCTGGATAAGCCACAAATCCAGCATGGTGCCATGTTACTGAGCCTGTTGAATAGCCAGTTCATTGAAACAGCATGTCTTAAAACAAGGGATATGACACCGAAGTTGGGTTCAGGGAGAGCACGCAACTACTGTACATACAAACAAAGATGGGTCAGAACCAAACTGTCAACACTGGACATGTGAGGTGATTTGTGAGCCAGTAAGGCTCTCTATTTATTTTCCTCCCCTTGTTTTTGTTTGTAAAGTCATAAAAATGACTTCATAAGAAATGTTAGTGGTTGAAGTAAAAAGTCTCAAATGGAAAAATAAAACCAGCAGGAAGTGGTGAAAGTTTTTTAAAGATCACAATACTTCTGCTGCATCATCAATCTCTGTGCTTTGGCTTTTTTGAACTTGCAGTCATTTTATGGCATATTTATTTACTACAGGTGTGGGTGTTGAGGGTATTTATTTCTCTTTTAATGCCATCGTAATGTATGTTCTTAGAGGCATGATATTCCTCTGGGTAAAAATACTGCCACTTGCCTTTTACTTTAACTTTAATGTTTGCTAATTTCCAGTTGAGGTCCAGCAAGTGCTGGGCTACAGTACAGCCACTCTGCTTTGTGTCTATTCCCACGCAGAGGTCAGACTGGAACTAGTGTACAAGACGATGAGAATTACATCTTTGTGCACTGAGAAGTGATGCTGTGGAAGAGGCAGCCAATAGATCCCACTCTGTGATTAATGCTCCTCTTTCAGCTCTGCCCCCCCCCGACCAAGGGCTGTTTGAATTTCAGCCCAAGGAAGCATTAAAACCTGACTTCCCCCTTTTGCACCGTAGTGCCGCCCATCAGTGCCCTCATTTGAGGCCAATTTCTGGGCCTGTATTCATTCTTCAAATTGATGAGAAATACAAAGGAAAAAAATGCCGCTGTCATAAATGGTGTACAGATAGCTCTGGTCCCACACCTCAGGAGCTGGAACGGGTGAACCGACTGATGTGGAAAATTACCTTAGAAGGAAATCTAAATACTAATCCTCACTGCCTCCATCTTCTGGGAGGGAATGGATGTCAGGCCACAGTATTGATGGGAAAAGTGGCTGAAAATATCTCACATTGAATAAATGCTTGGGATGGAGATAAAGGTAGAGTTTGCATGTTCTCCCTGTGCTTGGTGGGTTTTCTCCGGGTGCTCCGGTTTCCTCCCACAGTCCAAAGACAT
>JABJVR010001031.1:0-19926 GCA_025773905.1 Chitala chitala
GGGAGATGTGGTGTTCGACTGGAGGGGGGGGGGGGGTTCTTTTGGGTGGCAGAGTTGAAGGTGGTTGTTTGGGGCTATGGTTAGGTCAGATTGATACAATAGATTTTCAGCGTGAGAAATCGGAGGTATGGCATGAGAGTGTGTGAACACAGCAAAATGCGTGTGTCTCACGCTCAATGCGTGAGAGTTGGCAGTCCTGCATTAAATATAGAGAGTGCACTAATATATAATCCTAATATACAGAGACTGACGGTTTGAAAGTGTACTGAGATGACTTCTCGTCGTGAGGTCTCCATCTAGTGGACGAACTGCGCACAACAACGGCAGCGTTTGCAGTCATGCAGTCGTCAACGCTTAGTGTTCAATGTGAGGGGGAAAGAAACGTTTTTACAAGTATTCAAAATGTTCATTGTTTTGGAAAAAATATTAATTAGATTATCTTCCTGTCAAAGATCGAAAGCATTTATGCTTTATTTCACTCCATATCAACATTTCCAGTTTTTAAAAAAGAAACTTCTGTTCTTTTGGGCCTCTGTCAGGATCAGACCTACTTCAGAACAGTCTGGTGTCTTCTGACTCTGGCCAGGTAGCAAACACTGATCACTGCATTCACTGCGATGAACAATCAATGCTTATACAAACTGCAATATAAACTGCAACAGCAAGAAAAAAAAAAACTACTACAAGGAACTGGTGATATCTTCCAGCAATATAAACAAACCTGACAATACATCACCAGTTTAAGATAGAAAACTGGGAAATCTTTTTTGTAACAGGAAGACCCAAACAGGAAAAAGACAGGAAGACCCAGTCACATAGCACACAGGGCTGCCATGTCAGTGGGCCCACCAACTGCAGCAGAGTGAGTCCAAATATTGTGCTGCTTGGTGATCTCTGATGGTCACGCACTTACTTTTGGGGGGGCTTCGTCAGTCCCCCCTGTGTCCCAGGACACGGGGACTTGGCGTCTCATTTCGGTGCGGATACGCTCCTCCTGCTGGGCCTTCTCCTCCTCCAGAATGGTGCTGTAGTGGAGGAGGAACACACTTGACAGAATTGCACAGCTGGAATAAGGAGCTCCACCAGCGATGCTACCATGAACATTACCAAAAAGAAATATATAAAATAAGGGAACACGTAAGGCGCACATTTAGTGTACAAAATGGATTGCGGGGCTTACATGTGAACAGGTGAACCGACAACTCTTTCTAGAGGCATTTCTCTGTCAATTTGCAGGTGGACGAGTGTGACGGTGACAATGAGCCAGTGACGAGGTAAACACACGTAAATGACTGAGGTAATAGGTGACCAAACCCGTCAGTGAGTGGCCAAGTAACGTTTAACTCGGCATTCGCTTAACTAGTTTTACACGTGATCTGGAATCTGTGAGCCGGGTGGTCAAAATCTCAAGTCAAAAATATGCATAATTTATCGGTATATTATAGTTGTACGGAACGCTGAGTCACAAAACGTTTTAAAATGGCAAAAACTCACTTGTTTCAGTCCAATATTTCATAAGTGGTTACATAACTGATATTAAATATACTTTTTAGGCAAACTATGCACAAAATTTGGTGTGTGCAGTGGAGTTACGATGCTTATCTTATAATTTTTGGCAAAAACCAAAAACTGAAAATTTATGACTGTTCCCCATTTTTGGCTCTATTTGCTTTTGTATTTTGCCAACGTGACTGATTTTGTACAGATGGGTCACATTTTAAGTATTAAAAAACAGTAAAAAAAAAAATAAAATAACTGCTCCACTCAGCCGTTTGTGGCCATTTTGGGCATTTTGCAAGTTTTTCCTCAGTTTTTGTTTTAAACCTAGTGCAGCTGAAATTTTATGATTTATTAAAGAATACAGTTTAATCTGCAGACAAAAAATATATTTATAAATAAAGTCTCTTAACAAAAAGCACAACCCTGTAGAAGTAACAATTGTTTTATGAACGGCGTAATCTGTGGTCTTGCAGCAACACAAAGAAGACTGGCTTCGATTTTCATGCCTTCTGTCATCCTTACTGGGTTTAATGCAATTTGATTTAGTGGTAATTATAAAAAACATGGCAGAGGAGGAACAACAAACAACAACAACATCATCAGTATCGAGGACGGCATCCACCAACACAAAGACAGCAGCAGCACAGGAAACCAAGAGACGATCATCTCTGAAAAGCACACGACGAGACCTGACGGAATAAATCACTCCTCACACACACCGCCAGAACGGAAACCTTGGAACTTGTGGTATCTGGCAGTGTGTTCGCGGGGAGAGGAACTTGGGATGAGTAACAGGCTCTTGTGAGGAAAAACGTTACGGCCAGTACCGCCATAAAAACAAAACCCCAAACACGATGCGTACCCCAGCGTAATCTGAAGTCCTATAAACATACACACTGCACTAACACCGAGGGAGGAGTTTGTGTTTTATGATGCTCTCCAGACTCCCCAGCGCTGCATGGCAGGAGCAGCTCCTGTGTCTGGGAGAGACCGGCTGTTAGGCAGTTGTGCTGCATACGAGCGTCGACGCTGTCATCTTTCAGCACAGAATATTCCAGGCCGTGTAAAACAGATGGCGAGATCAATTTCATGAGAACAGGACACAACTCTAAAATTACATCCTCTAGTCAGCAACAGCAGCATGTAAATCTGTATGCCCCGAGTCCTTTAGTCCTTTGGGGGGGGGGGGGTTCACAGAAATAAGGAGCTAAACACAGCAGGGGAAAGGCTCAGTACAGAGAATCGTTTTTTTTAGCTTTTGTTCCTAGGACAATCACGTTTGACCAATTCAGGAATTTGATGTACATGAAAGGGTGTTCCGACCTCATGGCATTCAGCCACAATAAAAACGCCGCATTTAGAGCCGCTTGAACCGACAGGCTGGGCATCGTGACATTTCAGCTGCATCTCCACCACAGTGCCACACATCTCAACAACACGCGCTGGCTTTCATGCTGCAACTGTGATTCACAGGTACTAACAGCGCCAGCGCTGAGCAGGGGGCCGCGCTATTTTTAAGACGTCCCAGCAAACTGACAGCACAAAAATCCCAGGCGGGGAGGGGGGGGGCACACATGCAGGAGACTGATCTGAGAATTGGCGCACTCGCGGGACTTCCATAGTGAGCATCCTTCACGTGCCGAGGGGTGAGCTCTATTTCAGGAACCGGCTGGCACTGTCTGCACCCGTGCTCACACATGGGAGAGGCATGCGGAGCGCAGCGGCTCCCAGCCCGTCTCCGCTGCAGTCAAAAACCTGCGACTGCATGCAACTGCTCTCCCACACCACTCAGCAGCAGCACTAGGGCTTTACAACAAATACACATTACACATCGGTAATAGTTTATACCGATAACGGTTCCTTGTTTAAGCAAAGGTGGGAGCACTTTACTGAATTACTACATCACACAAAAAGACAGTGTGCAACTTCAGTGTTAACTCAACGTCCCTTCAGAATCACACTGAAATTCCTCCACTTAATAAACTGGTTACTAGGCTGCCGTTCTGAAATTCACGGCAAAACATAACAACAAATGGATGGAAAAGAACCAGAACACCCAGTTTGAGATCATACATACAAAGATACTTTCAGTCTACAGCAGCACACTTGTTATGTTACCTGCCCAGAGGAGACTTTGCAGTGTCTGTGTTAGTGATGTCATCCACTTAGGCGTAGGAAAAAGGCAACCAAGGCCGACATGGCTAATGGCAACACCCAAAGCAGCAGCCAGACAGATCCTCCAGAAAGTGCCAAGGAAACCATCCCGGGACTTACCAGCAAGCAGCAAAAGAGCCCTTATCAGAGCGAGCACAGCACGGCGAGGAGAGGAAAGCGGTCAGGGGGCGGCCCTCTCTCTCACTCTGCCCCTCCCTGCTCCGCCAGGCAGACTGTTACACTTGGCAGCCGTCCTGCTGCTCAGAAGCCGTGAAGCTGGGCTGCTTTACAGCGCTGGCCGGTTAGCGATGTGCTCCCGGTCGCAGAGGGAAGGGGTTGTTTCAGGGCAGCCCCCGCTGCCAATGTGGCGGGATGCACACATGCTAATGTTTAGGAACGCAGAGCTCCCAGCCTGCCTGATATTTAACACTGTCCCTTCCCACTCTGCTACAGCGGCTCCTGTGACTACATTTGCTTATTTATGCGTACAGTAATACCGATATCCACGTAACCGTACGATCGCCGCTGCTGTAACACTGTCGCTTACCATTAAAGCTCGTGTTCTCCCTCTCTGCATAAAAACAAAGGTAACGCTCACAGGGTGTAGTGCCGTCCTGTTTGTGGCAGTCGCCGGCACAGCATAACATGTTTGGGCATAAATGCAGATTGCTTTGCCTGTCTAAGACCTCTGCTTATGGCTGGATTTACCTCCCTTCCCAGAATAACCATTTGAGGAAAAAAATGGTGGCCTAACTCATCCATAGCTGTTTGAGCTGAAGTAATGCAGAGGGGCTTTGAAGTGGTGGTGGTGGTGGTGGGGGTACTGCACTACCAAGCAACAGCAGTACCTTGCGGTGCAAGAGGTCCGTGTGCATGACACGACGGCAACAGCACACTACAGTGTCAGCAGAGAAGAGTCATACTTATGTAACGACTGAATTACAACATTACTGCTACAACGTTACTTAATGCTGATAACCAACTGGGGATATTTTGAGATCAGTGCAAATGCTCCAATGCTAAACACTCCAAACGCCGCATTTTTGTCATTACGTCCAAGCTTATAAACGTTAACGGGTCTGCCAATGACTTTTAAGTGATGAGTAACTTCTGTCTTAAAGCAGGCCAGCGAGCAGCAAAGTGCAGGCTGTGGGAGTCCAGGAGCAGCAGGAGGAGCAGGAGCAGCAGGAGGAGCAGGAGCAGCAGGAGGAGCAGGAGATGTAGAATCAGGATTCCTGCTGACCCAGATAGGAGCACAGCCTGCTGGTCTACGCAGGTGGCTAATGACAGCAGAGCAGGCCCAAGCCCTCGGGAAAAGATCTACATGGAGAACACACACTTCCAGAGCAGAGAGCTGCAACTTGGCTCCCCCAGAGGGTAGTGGCCACGCAGCTCATAAATCAGCTCTTGCGTGGCTTTCCTTTTCTGGGGTAGGCAGGCAAAACCTGCTCAGGGCACCCACAGAGCTGTCCTGTCAGCGAAACGGCAGGGGGCTTCCAGAAGAGTGATTAGCAGCGGCTGTGTGACAGGGAGAATCCGTCAGACTGGCCCAGCTCAGCGCGTGCAGAAAAAGAAGACGATCGTTTACAGCAGCCCGTGGGGACGCGGTCGGGCCTGAGAGAACGTGAAACAGCACAAGGAAAACAGGCCACCAGAGCAGAATCTCAGAATTCAGAAACATTTCACTACAAACCAACGCTGCAAACACAGTGTTATTAAGAATGCTATTAAAACTCTGATTAACAGTCTTACGACTCTATTACAACCGAACACCGTTTTGTCTACTCCCTAATAACTTAACGAATCGACTGAACAGCTGGATATTTTTTGCACTTCCTGTTTTTTCCATTTAAATAGTTCCCTCTACGTCTTGCTGGATAAACTGACTTATTTGCTCTCTTATTGGTGGCAGCGTGTACCAAAATGCTATTTTTTTCCTCTAGGTTCTCACAGGAACAAAGCAAAGGCCTCTTATCTCTATGGAGCAAGAGATTGGCTTTTTAGGAGCCGGGGACCGAGCAGCGGAAATGGCTTGAAAAACAACAGCGTTTCGGGAAGAGCCTTGGGCCACGAGATGGTAATTAGAGTGCTGGAAAGTTGGACACGCAGGGCTGGTTTCAGCTGCCCAGTGCCCGCGCCCTTGTAGCATCCCTGTACATGAAGGTTGTGGTTCGTGCCCACAGTCATCCTCCAGAGAAAGCAGTGGAAACAGCCACTAATAACAGAAGCCATTTTCCATGGTTTTGCCCTGACCCAAAACTGTGTGTTTTAATGGTGAGTCAAACATGAGAGGGAAAAAAATAATAATTTCTACATTTTATTTTCAGTTTAATGACTATTAATTGTTGGTTTAGCATACCTAAAAAACTTAATGCAAGTGAATTTGCCTGCAATGTTAAGCAGTAAATGTGTATAAATGTCTAAAGTAACTGATGTTGATCCATCCTCCACGGAGGTCTCTCCCAATACCATCTGTGCAAATCACAGATGCCTTATATGGAGCGAATATTTACCTTCGACTTGACTACCAAACACCACAATGTAGAGCTTAAGTGAAAACAACCAACTTTAATCACAGTATTTATTGTCACACTGGCTCAAACTTAAAGCAACATCGTGACTCCTGTAAACCACACGTGTGAAAGCTGTATCAAAATGCGCACACACACACACACACACACACACACACACACACACACACACACACACCTCATCACAACAGCACATTTTTTGGCTCAGCTGCTTAAATTCCATGTCAATTTTATTATGATTTTAGAAAGCTAGTGATAATCCAAGGACCCTCAATCCCTTGCCTTATATGGCCTGGATTTTGTATAAATAGCATTAGGAGTCTAAATATTTACACGGTTTCCAAGAACACAGTCACAGGCTCTATAAAGAGCAGAGCAAGGCTGACGTAGCGGGAAATATATAAAACTGAGGTGTGACTCATGAGCACTTATAAACAGTGTAATAAACGCGCTGTTCTTAGGCGGCTGTAATTTCTTTCATTTATCTCAAAGAAAACCAGCTACCAAGTAGCATTAGATGCAACCTATTACCCATATGCTTATACCGACAGTAATGTCTGGTTATGATTAAAAAAAAATTAAAAATCATTCATTACCAGGGCAGTAAATTTAAAGGACAATGCCATAAGAATGGAGGATGCCCTAATGCGATAATGAATGTCTGTCTGAGTGATGAGAGTTTGGGGGGTCTCAGTTTGGTGTCTGCAGCTGGAGGAGACCTGTGGAGAGGTGTGCCTTTTCAGTAAGCCTGTTAGAGTGTGTGTGTGTGCGCGCGCATGTGCGCGCGCGTGAAAAAGAAAAAACCGACCTGAAAGACGCAATAGAATTGAAATCCACAGTCAGGAGAAGATCTCCCACCAAGGTCCACTAGGGTGCACCACTGACCTCAGCTGGTCCCTGAGCTCGGTGAAGCGGGGCCTCTTGCTTGGGTCGTAGGCCCAGCACTTGGTCATGAGGCTGTAGAGTGTGGGGGGGCAACTGGGCGGCATGGCCAGCCGCTCGCCGTTCTCTATCTTCCCAATGACGTCATTGTTCTTCACCCCCTGGAAGGGCTTGACGCCATACATAAGAATCTCCCACATGCAGACCCCTGTAACACACGTGGTGTTTGTGTCACTGACCCCAGGGCGGAGACCTCAGCTCTGCTCCACAGATGGTCACCTTTTGCTGCTCAGGCTCAGAACAGGAGATTCCTGATGGAGCAAGTCTCCCGACACAAGACAGCATGACCTGGATGCACAAAGTTGGGTAACATACAAACCATATACCCCCAAGAGAGCCTCTGTACGGTGCTACAGAACCCCCCCCCTCCCCATCTTCTCTTACAACACTTACATACATCACTCTGACCTGTGTAAGGTCGGCCTATCTGGGACACTCAGCCTAGACCAACAGAATTCAGGGTCTTTAACTGCATATGAATGCCTGCTGTCTCTTCAGTCTGATGTACTTAAATTTACATCAAGTCAGCATGGAGGGGTATAGTTGAATCTTTGTAACATGCTTCATGGCAACAGTTTCGGGAAAGAAGGATGTATAAATATATATATATTTACACTGTGATCACAAGGAGGCATGGTGGCTCAGTGGCTAGCACTGTCGACTTGCACCCTGCAAATGGTTTACTTATTTTAACATAAATCAAACTGAATAATGTTTTGATGTGGCAGTAAACTCACCAAACATCCACACATCACTAGCTGAGGTAAAGCGTCTGAAGTTAATAGATTCAGGGGCCATCCATTTAATTGGAAGTTTTCCTTTGGAAGCTAAAAGGAAGTAATAATTAAAAAAAAACATTTAACACATACATTTTTTTGAAATTTCATCAATGCAATGATAGCACAATAAGATTAGTTTAGCAGGAATTTTTTTAATCCTAAAACAAAATCATGTATTCTCGTCATAGTGTGCCTCTGCATCTCCAGCGCATCTTGCTATAACTGAACGAACCACAAGGTGGTGCTGTCAACTCACATACCGCTTCCGTACACAACTTGCGGTAAGCAGTTGATGCGCGTTGCGATTGTGATTACCTTTGTAATAGGAGCAGTCCTCCATGTATCGGGAGAGCCCGAAGTCTCCTAGCTTGACACATGTTGTGGATGACACGAGCACATTCCTTGCTGCTATGTCCCTGGAGAAAGGAAGTGTGTCTAACTGGCTCAAATTTACCAAAACGTCAAAGAGTAAAATACTGCACAGGATGTGTTACCTGTGGACAAATCTCTTGCTTTCCAGGTAGGCCAGAGCTGTGCTCAGCTGGTATGCAAAGAGAATCAGTGATGCCAAACCCTGGCTTTAATTCCTGACTTTTAATACGGATCGCAAATGTATAAAAAAAAAAAAAAAAAAAAAAACAGCTTCTTAAACTCTGTTATTTACTTTAAACCACATCTCACAGCAGCCAGCGGAGCCAATACAGAAGCGTTCTGAAACATACGCTGGCCCACAGCAAAGGGTAGATTCTTCATGTTTGCTAAAAGCGGGTGGTGAGCCACCAGATAAGGAAAGCTACTCGCAGGATCGATGACGGCCATATGCGAACATCTCTCAGTGTCACCCAGCGTTGCCCTGATCCTCTGAAAACGATTGTTTTCCTGGCCTCCTACTAGTCACTGCTAGCCGCTAATGGCTTCCTGTGTGTAACGGCACCCAGCCAAACACATAGTAGAGCTACTGAGTGCTTCCCACACAGCACATGTTGAGCAGCTCCAAACATGCCATGACTGTCACCAAGGTTACTTAAGTGGTTACTGACCATGGATGAGGAGGTACAGTAATGTCCCTGGCCGCGGTACGGAATATGGCGACATTTATCGTCAAGCCGGGTTTCACCTCGCCCATGGTGCACAGCTCCATGACGATCCAGCCCGGGTTCTCAGTGATCACGCCAATGAGCTTCACGATGTGAGGGTGGTCGAACTGCCTCATGGTCACTTTGGAAAAAACACGCGTGTTCATTATGGACTATGCGCACACCTTATACTACATACACATTATATCAACGTGGGGAATTCATGCAGGTGTAGCGGATGTGAAAGTGTTGCGGTGCGCATCCCCTGGAAGTCAGGACAAGAGTACGATTAGTCGCCCGAGCGAGGCACTCGGGTCTTTAGCCTAATGGGCTAATCGTCTTGTCTGGTAACTCTGTGTGAGCTGCGGTCGCCCCCATGACACATGAATGTAAGTGCATTTAGACAGCAAAACTATTCTGGAATGTACTAGAAGGCCAAAAAGTGCATTTACAATCGTGAGGATAACTACACAACTAACACAGGAGTGGACAACTTCAGTCGTGAGAACTGACAACACTGATGTCAGACACAAAAAAAAAAACTAGACTGCAGGTGACTTATCCAGGTGAGTATATTTCAGGGTTGTTATAAGTGATAATGACACTTGACTACTGCCCTTCTGTTAACGTCTGTTAGCTGGCGAGGACGGAGATTAGGGGCCAGGTAAAAATATCAGAAAACAGGGCAGAAATGATTACTTACAGGCTTCTTGTAAGAACTTCTCTCTGACACCGTCAGAGGTGCAGTTTTTACATGTCTTCACTGCTACAGACAGACAAGTTTGGTCCTGTTAAGAAGAAAGCAACATTTAAATGTGCAAAATGTATACAAATAAATAGTACACAGACTCAGACACATCAGCTGTGTCTAAAACCCACGGAACGCATTAAAAAATAAACACTTAAATTCCCTTGGTGAAAGTGATTCAGTTGTGCGTAATACTTGAAAGACAAATTTCCCAAAACATGGGCTTTACACAAAATGGAATGACGATGTAATGACTCATGACCTTGCTACTTTCTCAGGGGTCCCTCATATCAGTTTCCAGTTATACCTGCTGTACCCAGTGTTTACTATTACCCAATTAGAAACTGATAAATTCAGTTAAGCGTAGAGCGTGTGTCTGTTAAGGCACCATGGCGGGGGTTTTGGGCCGCAGGTCCGGCGTGCAGTACCAGGCTTGTGTACACTCCTTGGTGCACGTCTCCAAACTGGCCCTCTCCAATGCAGCGACCCAGCTGGACTCTCTCACGCTGGATCTCATAATCTCGTGCTGTGAACATGACATGGCAAATGCAATACAGACAGAAACGGCCTTCAGAATAGAACACCCTTCAAGTAAACAACTATACGATTGTAAACAAGTAGCACATAAAAAACCATCAACAGAAAGCTTACTGGAAAAGTTCTGTAGCCTCTTGAAATTAATAGCATCAGATTGAAAACACATTACATGTATACTTGTAGAAACACCAACGTGTTCAGGATATGATGAATCTACGTAAGCAGAGATTTGCAGGTCAGGTTCTGAATTTCCAACATGCACATCTGTTTTGTGAAATTAATTCATTATGCTTGCAAGATCAAACAGCTGTACTTTGAAACATATTCATTTATGAGTCTCTACCACCAGACATTACACCACTCTGCTATACATGAGGATGTAAATGAATGAATGGCCAAAAATGAATGGCTATAAATATGGCCTGGCATAACACCTCAGCTACCCCTATGTTAAATGAGAGCACTTGAACCCTGGGTTGATGACTGATGGTGAAAAGCCATGAGAGGTTCAATATACTGAGCTGATGTATAAAAGGCTCCCAACAACTCCATGGCACTACTCAAGATAGACTTGCACTGGTCACCTCAGCTCCTCATTAATGAGACCTGACTCCCACCGATCATCTCAGCTCTTCATTAATGAAACCATATTCCTACTGATCACCTCGGCTCTTCATTAATGAGACATGACTCCCACTGGACACCTCAGCTCTTCATTAATGAGACCTGACTCTCACTGGGCACCTCAGTTCTTCATTAATGAGACCTGACTCCCATTGGGCACCTCAGCTCTTCATTAATGAGACCTGACTCCCACTGATCACCTCAACTCCTCATTAATGAGACCTGACTTCCATTAATCACCTCAGGTACTCGTTAATGTGATCTGGTGGTTCAACTTGCTCATTTGGTCAAGACACATTTGACACAGAAAAAGTTCAGCCACATTTATCACACTGAGTACTTTTCCTTTTTCAGTTCTCATTTAAAAGAAAAATGATTCCATACCAAAAAAACTAAAAGAACCCATTTTTGTAAATCCTAAATTTTCTTTTTATTATATGTAAGTGAAAAAATCTGTTCAGTAATCAAACACTGTATATGTAAAGGTATCTTTCATCATCAAATTGAGAACACATGCAAAAAAAAAAAAAAAATAAATAAATAAAAAAAATCACACAGTGAAACATGCTAAATAAATTCCCCAGATTTAAGACTTATTACCTTTATACATCCCATAGTTTTCTGCAGTGCGTTTAATGCAAAGAGAGAGGAAAAGAACTATCTTTCATAACATTTCTGGAGTAGACAGACAGACAGACAGACAGACAGACAGACAGACAGACAGACAGACAGACAGACACACACACTTGAGGGTTTTTTTTAGGTTGCAGTTCTTACACAATGTGACGGGACACGGTAAATTAGCGTTGTGCATGGGAGAATCACCTTTAAAGCTGCAGAGTGTTACTTATGGGAAGCTGAATGCAGCTCTGTGTCCTAAGGCAGATCCACTGTTACTGGTGTGCTCTGGCACATATTTAATCCTGTGACCTCTTCCATTTCACTTAAAAATAACACAGGACTTGGTCTCTAAAACACACAGCTTGTGCTGAGGATGACAGTGTTGGATTTACAGGATTAATTTACCACTTCTTGTAAACACAGCCACATTTTCCACCATAATGCTGGTGTCTAAAGTGTATAACAGCTCAGGAAGAGGATATTTTTAAAGCTTTCAAGTTTCTTAAACACAAAACTAGTTACAAGCCTACGGCATTAACATTATGCAATTTTCAGAACTTCACAGTGCAGTCATTTCAACTCATAAAACTCAGACTAAGCATTTAAAATATTATGACAGATCATATTATTATTGCTAATTATTGTGATATGAGAAAAAAAGATCTAACAGAAGTTAAAAACAGTGTGAATATAAATTCTGAACACAGCACCTGGATTGTCATATACTGACATTATAAGATGATTTTCACTGTTGAGGACCTCCCAGTATAACAGCTTATGCTTATGTACCTTTTAAATTTTCCAATATTCATCTGTCAAAACACAGGATGTGTTACCATGTATACACATGCAAGCAGTGTACACACACACACACACACACACACACACACACACACACACACACACACAACAGAGGTCACACACAAAAAACTAAAAAAAAAAAAAAAAAAAAAAAACTTTAAAAGGAAAATTAAAAAAAAAAAAAAAAAAAAGACAGACAGAAAAAAATATAAGATATTTAATAAATACAAACAGCACTTAAACTGCTTACACTTGCATACACAACACAAGACCTATTTGACCATACAGCATAACCGACTATACAGCTGGGAATTGAAAGTAAAGATATCTGAGCTTCTGTTTATGTTTCTGAGCTTCACTCAAAAAAAACAATCATGCAGATCAAGCCACGAAATCTGTGTCAGATACAGCTGAGATGCACGATCATTAGCAGTCGCTACAAGGTGCTACACTGAGGGACAGCCTGGCAGAGCATGGCTGTCAGTTGTACAGCTACACTTCCTGTCCTAGGAGCTGGCTGGCCATACAAATTCACGGGGTGCTCTATACTTACTGGAGGGCATGGCGTGAGCGTCCTCCTCGTCTATGATTTCCGCATAGTCGTCAGTCTCTGTGAAGACAAAGACAGGCTGTGGGTTGTCAGCTGTGCTGAGGTTTAAAGGGAAGGAGAGAGGTTCATGCACTGGCACAAGCAGACCAGCTCTTCCACACAGCAACTGCACAAGAGCGTTGGCACACACTCACACTCTGTGGATATGGGGGGTGGGCGGGGGGTGGGATTTAAATCAGATGAGCTCTCTAACATGTACACCCTCACACAGAAATACACCCACAGAGTGCACAGAGGACCCCCTCCCCATCCCACACAGACGGGCAGTGAGAAAGATCATGTGTTTCTGTTGATGCAGCTTCCAAAACGGGGAAAGCAACCCAGCTGTTGGGCCTGATAAGAAGGAACTGTGTTGGGCAGACACTCCGGCAAAAAACATTAAATCATCTGTAACTCTAGTCATGAGGACTGCACCGAATTACTTTTGTTTGCAGTATTCATCATGGTTCAGATTGGCAAACTTCTTGTTGGCTGTATTTCCACCGGACTTAAAACGCACTGAGAACTAGACGTGGCAACACTGCAACAGGCTTCAGAATGTTCTAGAATCACTTAGAATTCTACACCTCAGCTGTACACTCTAGAAGTCCATTTGACAGGCTGTGGGACATGGAGTAACTGTCAAAATGTTAGAGAAGAGTTACGTCCTTGAAACTAGATTTAATAATTCTGTCCTGAGTACACATCCATAAAAATATTTTAACAATGCGTTCTTGAATTCTTCCAGCAGTATGAAGTAGGAAATAAACCTGAGCTTTAGAAAGTGAACCAAAATGATGGCAGACACCACTGTTCCCTCTTCCCTTGCTTTTGGCAATTAGCATTTAAAAAAACTGTCCCTGCTCAAAATTATGTTGTGTTCTAAATTATTTACTGTAAGAGACACAATTACAATCTTTCAAGTGTCCAAAAAGTTGACTGTCCTCAGAACACTATGCTCATCTAACCAAAGTAATCCTGTTTTTGAAATCGATACTGAATGCACCTGTACACAGGCTCTTTAATTAAATTATTTAATCAATTGTTTTTTAAACCAAACATCAGATGGGTGGTCTGAGTAGCTCAGACACCACAGATCTCCTGTAGAGTAGCTCAGACACCACAGATCTCCTGTAGAGTAGCTCAGACACCACAGATCTCCTGTAGAGTAGCTCAGACACCACAGATCTCCAGATCTGGGCACAGGCTCTTCCACCTGTCTGGTAAGAGCAGAATACTGAGAGTGCAGCAGCCACAGACTCATCAGAAGCAGGCAAACTTGGACTGGAAGAATCCCCTGCTCTGATGAATCTCAGGTTCTCCTCTGACATGTGGATTGTATGGTCACAATTTGGCATAAAAATATACCTGTAAGGATTTAATACATCCTTCCTACATTCTGTTAATGTCTCAGGCTTGTAGAGGCAGTGGAGTAGAAGTGTGGGGAATTTTTTTTGGCATATATCAGGCCCATTAATACCAACTGAGCAGTGCTTAAATGCCACAGCCCTCCTCAGGTTTTGCTGCTGACCACGTGCATCCCTTCATGGACATGATTTACAAATACTCTAATCGCTACATCCTGCAGAACAATGGCAAAGACAGCCATATGTCACATGCCACCTCGAGCTGGTTCTACACACATGACAATGAGACTGGCAGCGATCTCGAATGGCATCCACAGTCTACTTTTGGCACGTGGTGGAACAGCAGATCGGCAGCATGACCACAGCTGACAAATCTGCAGCAAGTGCATGACGCTGTTGTCTCGAGCACCAGCCTGAATTCAAGCTCTTTTGAGGACAAAATAAGCAGATGGGGTCCTACCTAGTACAAGAAAGGGTTGGCTAATAAAATGGGCATGGGGCGTACCTGAATGAAACAAAGGACAAACCCTGCTCAAACCAGACTTCATTACACTATAAATATGGGGATCTAATCAAAACAATTCCCAAAATGATAAAAAAGTCTGCTGGCTTTTGAACATGTTTCCCTCTTACACAACGTATTGAAGTTTAAAGCTTGAATACATTTTCTTTCAAGTACAAATATTACATAACGGAGTGGGTAAGTTTGTTCACCTATTAAAAGCACAGAAAATGATAAAAGGTTTGGTTTGAAGCAAGCTGTAGTCAGTTTTGGTTCAGATGAGAGCTGGTGGATGTTATTATGTAAAGTTTAAATGTAATCATCATGTAAGTGTTATTATCTGCAGCTGTGCCTGTTACTAGACAGGTTGCATCGTCCACTCCTCATTCTGCTTTAAGACACGTGGTGTCTGCTAGAACTTGTGTGTAACATTCAATGAGTTACTGGGGAGAGAGAAACCATGTGAAAAGGAAATGCAAGAAAACGGACGTTCATACCATCCCCACTAATCTCATCTGAAGGTCCACGCAGCATGAAGGAATGGGATTTAAAAATATATATCAAGATCTGACAACAGAAATCAGATAAGGAGGTAGATACAAAAAAAACTGAACATCAAACATGGACAGGAAGTTAGGAGAGGAAGTTAAGTCTAGCGCTTGGCTAATCACTTTCTCAGAAAAAAGGCTAGCAACATTATGCTCTGCTTTTTAATAAGGCAACTAAGCAAGGTTTTGACTTCTTATTACAGTAACCTTAACGCAAAACAATTTAAATCCATTTGGAGGAATGTATGCTGTGAAATCACGTTACTGTTAAAAAACCAAATGCGCTCTCTTATTCTGTGTGGCACATACAGCACACAGGTAAGGGATGGCTCCTGCCACCGGCTCACACATCTTCACCTGCCTTTAGTGGCACGTGTACGTCTGCTGTAGGCCTGACATGCTCCATTTATAACTTTACATGAGTCATATTAGGTAAGTGCTTAAAGCAGAAATGTCCCAGTTTAACCCTTTAGAGTAAACACAGACTTTAAAGTTGCAAAATTCCAAGAATAAAAAGTCGGAATATTCTGACATTGAAGTTAACGACATTAGCTGTGACACTTCGATACAGGGAAACTACTGGAAAGCATAAAGTGGGGGGCTGAAAATTGGGTGTGGGGAGAGTTTGCCTTTGAGCTTCTGGTCATTTTAATTGACCTTCATCTTTTATTGAGTTCGCTTCGCTTCTACGACGGTATTTTCGCCGTCCTATGGTACCCTCTTGACAAAGGCTAATTTTGATTCCATCCTCAACTATTCTTTGGCTAAATCCTCCCCCTCCACTTTCAGGTTAACACTGAGTTCATGTCCTTTCTACACCGCCATCATATTGTAACCTTTTGACAAAGGATAAATTCTGAGTAATGTCAGTCAGAATATTCCCACTTTAACCTTGGAAAAAGTGTATTCTGACTTTATTCTGAGAATATTCTGACTTTATTATTATTTTTAGAGTTGCCCTAAAACACCACTGTACCATCTTGGTCACATAAACTACTTCTCACATTTTTTGTTTTTTGCCCTGGTTGAATCTGTTCTGTTTTTCACATGCAACAAGATTTAGACCGTTACAAAGTATTTGTTTTTGCTTAATAGCTGAGACACAGCAGAATGTTTCTCAACTGTTAAATTGTAAAATTAACACTTCCACAAATAGTGGTGTATTTGTCAAGTCTAACTTGCTGTAAAATTGTGTACTCTTTCCACATCACAACTACGACACTTCCAAACTATTTCTCACCTTTTTGGCTACAAAAAAAAAAGGTCTTTCAAAAAAAGCAAATTCAGAGAAGTGTGCTGAGTTCTGCACTGTGTCAAACACTTTAATGGTGTCATTAGTAAATCAGAGATGTTATTATATATTTTTAAATACTCCAGGGAAATGAAACACGTCTGAAGTAACGCAGCTATTGTCAAATGGGATTGATCTTTGCCACAGTTCACATCGCGTCTTCATTACAACAGCTTAAAGTGGACTTGCTTTTTTCCCTAAAGCAAAGTGACGGGTTACAGAGACAATAATAGAATATTTCCATTGAGGATGGGGGGGTCAGAAACGCAGTGTTTAAAAGGGGGAAGTTAAACGTTTTGTACTGGCCCATGCAAGAATACATACAACAAATTAACAACATGTTCAGTAGCATCGTACAGGGTTAAGACACAGAACACGTAATAATGAATTTAGTACAGATTAAATCAAAGACATAAAACCTCCAACGCATTTTACTGATTAGATCAGGCTGATAAAAATTTTCAGAAATGTTAAAAGTTTGATCTTTACCTTGAAATATTTGTACTGTTCTGTGTTTAACTATATTAATGAATATCATTTTCATATAAGTACAACAAATTGTCAAATTCACAACCTGAAACAAGTTTAGAAACATTAATCAAGGCTAAGTGAGTTTAGTGGCTGAAACATTAATAGTAATAATACACTATGGTTCTCCTACCTGAGATAGTCTGTGTCCTTGTTCCTTGCAGCCGTTTCTCACTATTTGTAGCTCTGTAAAACAGTGGTTTCATTAACTGAATGCTGTACATTGTCCATACACCCTGGCATCCAGGGAACACTGACCAGGCAGAGCCATTCTATATTCTGTAAATGGACCGTACCAATCTACAGATGTGCCTCTGATGGGGGTTATACCATTAACACAATGGGAACAAACCAAGAGTGTATGGTTAAAAAGGAATGGAAAAGATATTTTACAGGATATGACTCAACAGTAAACTGACTATTTCCTATGAATTTTGGAAAACAGCTGAATAGAATGACCAAGTTTGTGCTAAGCATCTGGAAATATGGTACTGTTAAAAATGGGAGGAACAGAGGATTATGTTACAATGTAGATAATTTAATGTAGAGATAACAAGTGGTAACTGGAAAACAAGGAAAACAATGCACTACCATACATAGTTAATGCATTCAAATTTCCCATAATGTATAATATAGATTAGGATCCAAGTTGCAGACCAATTTGTCTGTCATCAATACAAGAGCTGTTTGAATGGTACCTACAAATAATACAAAAAAATTTAATACTGTATATGGTTATATATCTATATTTTTAACCAATGAGAAGAATGTAATTTCTCTCTACTAGTGCTAATACTAAAGTTTCCAGTCCATCTGTGTAATAATTTTTTTTTTTTCCCCACAAGTATATCTTGTTGGCTTGGGATATTTATATCTACACCCTTTCACCAACTACAATTACAAACTCCACTAACTGGCACGGGCGCAGTGTCTGGGGTTCGAGTTATTATTTCCACACTCCCACGTTATTTCCTACGTCCATCAATCTCCGTTTTGTGCTGAGGACGCAACAGTCACATTCTGCTCGCATTTCTCCCCCAGCGGTTAGTCTGAAGCGGCCGTGTTTTGTGGGAAAACCCCATACTCACTTTGGAACGGAAGGCAGCGCTCTCTCCCCATCTGCTGGACGAAAGAGAACGTAAGCCACGTCTACGCCTGCAGCTCACCAGGGAGCAAACGGTGCTGACGTGATTTGCAACGGACTCTGCTGAGCCAGAATGCGAGATGACCGCATGTGTCAGAACGACAGACCCTCTGCAAGAAGGTCGGCTTGCAGTCTCTACTCTCCTACACATTCCCAACACGTGCGTGTTACAGCAGACTTACCTGAACGTTCAGTATAACTGCGCAGCGTGTAAAGTGCTCAGTATGACAGCATTGTTTTTATAAAAACACAGAGTGATCACAATAAAAGTTTTCCTGTTTGGAACTCTCTGTAGCTCTCACCAATAAGCGAAAAGGCACTAAAATTTCTACATATGCTATTGAAGAGATAGGAAGGATTCAGTAACGAAACAATGTAATTCCAAAATGTGCCACTAGGGGGAAATATGGCACTGTACATGTATTTTTCCGTGTATTTTTTACAGTATCACATTTTCCACTAGCAGATTTTGGAACTACCATTATACCAAACAAGAAAACACTTCGCTGTGTGTAATTGTGTGTTTGCACATATAAGATTTATGAAAACTTAATACTTTTTGTAAAAAAAAATTATTAAAGTAATAAATTTTACAAAAAAAAAAAACACATGCAACAATATGTGACAATACAAATATCTAATTAAGGTTATATGGTTTTCCACAAAAGCTACAGTGAATCCTAAGGCAAACATGGTGCGACATTTCCTCCTTTGAACGTTTACCTTTCAGAGGTCGGACAATGAAGGTGTGGGTCACCCCACTGACCACTCGGCAGTAGCCGTCTATGAGGTCAGCCATGTTTTCTGCTGTGGTGAAGGTTGCCGTGGTCACTATGAGGGGCTGCAAGAGTGAAAACAGGATCAACAGGCTTTAAAGACTCTACCACTCCTTTGGACTGTCTGGACCAGTAACCTTTAAGGCAGAATGCCAGTACAGAAAATGCACTGTACGAAGTACATACACCTGAACAAATACCTGCACTGTCACAGAAGCACTACACATGAGATGAATTGAGGAGCACATAACATACCAAAGTTCTTATTTTGCCTCAACACCAAAGCGCCCTATTTAGCCCATTATAACCTCACTGAACTGAATACGCCATCGCCCTCATTACCAGCTTGTTTAAACTTTCATGTACACTAGCCTGTCAGAATAAAGACTATGAACATTTTCTTCACAGCTGCAAAGTCCAACCACCAAAATAAGCTGCAGGAAAAGAAAGACTACTTGAATTTAGAGCCGCTTCACAAAACTCGACATGTTACACTTCAGTAGTTGGCAGCCTTATCGATTTAATGGAGTGTAACATTCTTTAGTTTACACAGTAGCATGTCAGGCTTCAAATACTTTGCACAAAGAAGGGCTTGTTAAATGACAGGTCTCTTACTAAATACCATTTTATTCTACTCCTCATCACAGACAGAAGGAGCAAAAAGGAAGTGCTTTCTGGAAAGCCTCTCTCATCAAGATAAACAATGGAGCACCATTTTAGCACTGAAGGAGGTTTTAGCTCAAAACTTCACATTAACCCCTGGGTCCTAACGAGCACAAACTGAGCACTCGATGGCCCAGTAACAAAGCCAGACCGTTAGTGGTTTTGGAGGGAGTGGAGGTGTGTGTGTGTGTGTGTGTGTGTGTGT
>JABJVR010001032.1:0-13521 GCA_025773905.1 Chitala chitala
CGCGCGCGGGAAGTTAAACCCGGGGGGGGTTGTCCGGGGCCCGTTGTGCCGGTGACACAATAACCCGCGCAGCCCTGGGGGTGTCACACCCCCCATACACCCCCCCCCCCCCCCCCCCCACAGACATGGTCCTGACCATCTGGGGCACACACTGATTCTGCCTTTGAAGCCGTCCCCCCTCCCCTTTGACCTTTGGCGGCTCGCTTTTAGCGGGGCTCTGCTGGACCAAAGTGAGGCTACTTAGGTTCAGTGGGGGTGGCACTGCAGCAGAAAATCTGAAAATCTAACAATACCGTTAAGGGTTGAATTAACTACTCTATTCAAAGGTAGAAGAGTGGCTCCACTGTTCATCTTAAACCCTCCAGTCACAAGTAAACCTCTACCTGCCACTATTCTGCCTGCAACCCATCAGGTCCCTACAAAACCCAACTGTTGGATACAGTATGTCCCAACCATTCTCAAAGGTAATGTAAGATGATGATTTAGCATCCACAAACAGGCAGAGTCACAGTAGCAGGTGTTGTTACCTGCTGTTTGACCCGTCGTTACAAGTCTGGGACCCAGGGTCTGTGTTTTGGTGTATTTTAGCATATGTAGGCTGAAGGAGAATAGAACAAAATGGTAGATACTGGACCAATTTTAATTGTTAGTTAATCACATTTTCTCCCCAGAGTACAGCACTGTTTGGTGTACAATAAAATGGGAAATAACCAAGGTGAAACAGTAAAAAAAAAGACAGCACTCAGTTTTGTGCCCCCCCCAACACACACACACACACACTTGCAGCAGCTCTGTGTTTTTATTTTTTAAGGACACCAATCAAGACAACATGTGTGTGCAATCAGGTTTCAAAATAGAACTGCAGAAATATGCCAGGTGGGGGGTCATCTCAAAAGTCTCTGTAGGATCAGGACTGAGCGCAGAGTTATAATTTCCCAGGAAGAACCTGGGATTACTGACAGCACCACCTGTCAGTAGCGCCAGTACGGATGTTATTTAGGTGTCTGACCATTAAGATATGGCACTAAATGTAACTGGCTGAAAGTGCAAGCAAACCAGCATTTAATTTCAGTTATGCTCTTACCTGGTGATTTGGTGGTCTGGCTGATCTGTATCTACGCTCATGCTAGGGAGGATGACAGACACCTTTGTGACTCAGCCAAATGAACTGGGTAGCTGGTACAGATTGAAGGACAGAAACACAAGTTCTCGCTATCTTTTGGAACTAAAACTAGAGATGCTATTGCTACCAAGAATGTCTGAGGAATTAGTCACCAATTCACTACGCAGACCCTTTGTGTGAAAATATAGTCTTATTTTACCCAAAAAACAGCACCAACAACGCTTATATTAAAGACATCTGATCATTTTCCTTTACATCTTAAAAAAGGGCATTGCTGTTGTACCATAAGATGCTTTAATACACAGGAGTGAAACACCTTGTAAGCAGTGGTCCTGATGGTGTTTTTATTTGAAATAATTTTTTTTTACATTGTGACAGCGTGTGCAAAATGTGGAATACAAGCACCTGCTAGTTCTCCCGTTTCAGCTAGATCCAGGTGTCCTGAAGCCAGTGTATCATGATCATCAGCTGGAAAAAAAAGACGTAAAATGCTGCATCCTTTGGCCTTTACTGTTCTTTATATAAATAGAAGATTATTCAGATGTGGTTTTGTGTGGCTAATATACAATTAAGCCAATTAGCAGTAATAGTTCCCTTAACAATGCCGAGTAACCATCTCAGAGAATGTTTTGACTTCATTAGGATACTTCATTTCTGCTATTTAAAGAGGATAACAATGAGACTTGTGTAAAGAGATTATGTTATTACATCTCGGAAGACGAAGTACATTAAAAGAGCAGATGGGTCATAATTAATATTATTGTTTAATCAAACATTGCAAACTAGAAGAGGAGGTTGTACAAAAGTCCAGATGGATATTCAGTAAATAAATACGCACGCATTCCGTCGGAGTGCGAATCGCTGGGGCTGGGTCGTATTTCCAGTTGAACAAATTTGCCGAGATTACGTTCTTTATTGAATTAGGTTTGGCTGATGGGTGTGTTCGGTCAGTAGAGTTTAGCATCGCCGCTGCTTAACACGGATTAACAGAATTACAGATCCTCTGGAGTTGCATTTGGCACGAGCGCGTGTGAAACAATAGGCTTCTGTGTTAACAGAGGGTGGTGTGGGAGTTTGGGAGCTCACAGCTCGATTGGGACGGGCTGCAGAGTTCATAAAGCACGGTAAAGTTAACAAGAACACGTGCAGAACACTGGGGCATTGGGGGCAAAGGTCACCTCATGTGGACCCTGTTCTTGACACTGGTGTGTAGTCCAAAGAACCCAGACAGGCTAGACTCACAGCATTCTCCTGCAAGGCCAGGAAGAGGCACAGGTGATGGCACCTGGTGATGGCACTCAGCCTGCTAGTCTTGTGGCCCAACCCCTCCCCCCAGGATGTAGTGGCTCATGGGAAGGGAAGGGGGGGTTATATGACCCATCTTAGTGGTACCTGCACATAAATGATGTTATATTGCTCTTACTGCTGGTGAGATTCATGAGAATGTCTGAGAGGAGGAAAACGGAGCTGCATGGGAAAGAAAGATAGGAAAAAGGATTATCAGCCAATTTGGACTGCTGACGCCCCGACAGAAGGCGGGACTGAGGCAATGGGACATGATGTCCTGGGAGGTTTGGTCCGAGACCAGACACCCTGATTCTGGACGCCATTCACGGAGCCCGCCTTGCAGACTGGTGTTCCAGAAAATGCCCACTCGCTCTGTGTTCTGCATCCACGCCACCGGCAGCAAGCGAGCACGATGTCCAGCAACTGGGGTTAGTTTGACAAGGCTCCGCCCACTGCCTACTCTCTAAAGAATACTTTTATTAATAATTAAAGCATTTATGTAAGGCAGTCCTTAAATAAAACATGCAGAATTTAAGGTTCAAAGATGTTATTTACTGTCCCTCAACAGCAAAAACTCTGTATCCTCAAATGTTTTGAACGTCCCAAGGCAAGACCGTTGCAGGCGTCTTTATGCAAAAATCGTGCATTTGAAAATATATCTTGACCCAATGTGATGTTACGTTTGTTTGCAGCTTGTGGAGTGCTCTGAATTCGTCAACTTTTTGGTTTAAATTGAAAACTTCCCCCAGTGCAGGTTGACGTTTGAGTGAACAGAAATATCACGTGTCCTTAACCACGAATCCTCTAGGCCACAGCGGATTCCCTGTGAAGGACCAAGGCTTAGAGCAAGAACCTATCTTGCTTTCCGCTGTAAGGGGCTGTGGAATATGTATTCATGGTCAGGGATGAGGTAGGATATGCCCCAAACATTAATGGTCCCCTGACATCCTGCAGCTTCCAGGACCAGAACATTAAAAATTTAAAGTCATGCTGCAATTAGCAGCGCCTACAATTCTCATCTGGAATGTACTTTACCATTGTAAGCACTTTGCTTATCCTGTTTTTATTTACATAAATATGAAGCTGCTTTGGATATTAAGACTGTAGTGATTAATCAATGCATCACTCAAATGCATTAGATACATACAGCACATTACTGAAAAAATGTTGCAGAGTTAGCTTTATTTTATTATTAATGAACATTTGGTTGGCTGGTTGTAATTCTTAGTGCTGTGGTCGTGACAGAAATTGGCCGCAGTGTTCTTAACTGAGGAGAGGATAAAGGGCCTTGTAACACGCTGTGTCAGTGAACACACTGGTATTCTCAGCTGCACAGTAGCCACATCCTTGCCAGGGCATTCATAGATTTTTCAGTGGGATCGGTGAGGGTCGGCAGGAGAGTGCGTGGGTTCCAATCTCGGAAGTGCTTCTACCGAGAGTGCACCAGGTAACCTGAACTGGGTCAGGGGACGAACAAGGATGTGATGTGTGCACGAGGGTGGCCAGGAGAGGAGCCTGCTGGGTTTGAGTCTCTTCTCCTGGGTGTTGATACCGTGTTGTCTTTTCCAGGGGTGTGGTCCGTGTGGACGTCAACCTGCAGGACATGGACATCGACCAATGCTCCAGCACTGGGTGGTTCGCGGGAACCCACAGGTGTAACTTGACAACCATGGAGGTAAGCCTAGTGGGCTCCTGGGCTGGAAGCCGTCGTGACAGGCAGGGGATGCCATTGTCACACGCAGGTAGCTAGACAGACGACCAGCATGCGGCATTTGGTACGCGAGTCTGCAGCGTGCTCAGAAATTCTTGCCCAGGTATGCCACGCACACACAACAAGGCCTTTATCATGAATATCTGAACTGCCAGTAATGGTCAAACTAACGCATAGAATTTAGAAGATAAATATGTGGCTTGCTTGTTTATAGGTATACAGCCTAAAGCAGTGGTTCTTAACCTTTTTTTAACCCGCCACCCCCTGAGATTTTGAAGTTCCACCCCGCAGGCCCAGCACATAAAACAGATGTCAAATAATGGTGAAAACAACAAACTAAAGCAGACATCTTTCCGGATCCTCTCCTCACACCCCCAAGAACTGAAAATCGCACCTCTTGTGGGTACTGGCTTCCCAGGTTAAGAACCACTGGCTTAAAGGGACAGGACAGAAGCTTCATATTTTTTTTGTATGCAGTGTTCAGATTGATACTTCTTCTGGGAAGTCAGAGCCAGCGCGTTTGAATGTTGTCTGTAGCCGCTGAGCTGTACATAGTGGATTTTCACACTTTTCACTGACTTACTACCAACGAAGTGTTGGGGCAGTTTGTTAAGGAATGCTTTTACCCATAGGCAGCCCTGTAGCTTAAGGCTGTGCCCCCCCACCCACCAACGCAGCTGAATATTTGTGCTTAAGCAAGAGACCTTCAGTTGCAGCAAGCGTTCTGGGATTCGAACCAACAACCGCTCTAACACTCATAGCCACGCACAGCCCAACATGCTTCTTCTTCTGGGTATGCAGGAGCACGCGCACAAACACACACACACGCGTGTAAACAAACTGTCGTGAGGAATAAGTGCAATTATTTTTATGCGGAGTAGTAATTAGTCACTCTGTCCACCTTTCCAGGGGCTTTTAATCTGACATCTTCAGGTTATAATTCAGAGCGGCAATTTTTAAACCTTGCGTGAAGTGGGCCCAGTTCTTTTATCTATAATACATGCAGTCTAATGGATTGCAGTGAGCGTTGTGAATTATTGATCATGCTCTTTGTTTGCGTGTTCCTCTTGCTTGGGATGGATTGGGGGGGGGGTAGAAAGCCTGCCTCGACTTTCTTTGTGGTCCCTGGCAAAGCCGTGTGGACAACTGAGTGAGCGCACGTTCACTCACTCCGGGAGCCACGGGCGTCGTGGATGGGATGGGGGTGCTGGGAGAAGTATGTGGGAGGAGCTGGCTCACAAGGAAAAACGATGTAAACGAGATGTCCCAGGAGGTGCTGGGGTTTTAACTCTGATGATTGGGCTGCTGGTCTCCTGAGGTGACGTCAGCTCAGGTAACTGTCTCTCTTCCTCTCAGACTTTGCTCCTTGTGAGCATAGTCATGGACGATACCGCGCAACCACAGCAGTCGTTGATGTTACTGCGTAACTGCAGCAGTCATTGACGATACCTTATAACCAGAACTGTCCTTTATGGCCACTGTAGTATCAAGCAGAGATTCAGAGACACTTTTAAAACAGAAAAACGATGGAAAACTCAACAGTCTTTGCTGAGGGGGGCAACTGTGTGATCGCTTCAGTTTCAGAAGGCACTGCAGCTCTCTTTACGCAAGCAAAAAAGGTGACAGGTGCCAGGCCATATCTACACGCAGTGGGAGCCAGGCCATATCTGCACGCAGTGGGAGCCAGGCCATATCTGCACGCAGTGGGAGCCAGGCCATATCTGCATGCAGTGGGAGCCAGGCCATATCTGCATGCAGTGGGAGCCAGGCCGTATCTACATGCAGTGGGAGCCAGGCCATATCTACACACAGTGGGAGCCAGGCCGTATCTACACACAGTGGGAGCCAGGCAGTATCTACACACAGTGGAAGCCAGGCGGTATCTACGTGCAGTGGGAGCCAGGCCGTATCTACGTGCAGTGGGAGCCAGGCCGTATCTACGTGCAGTGGGAGATAGGCCATATCTACGTGCAGTGGGAGCCAGGCCATATCTACACACAGTGGGAGCCAGGCCATATCTACGTGCAGTGGAAGCCAGGCCGTATCTATGTGCAATGGGAGCCAGGCCTTATCTACACGCAGTGGGAGCCAGGCCTTATCTATACGCAGTGGGAGCCAGGCGATATCTGCATGCAGTGGAAGCCAGGCCATATCTATATGCAGTGGTGGTCACAGTACAAGTTTCATGTCATGTTTTCACGGGACAAGTGGTCATGAATACTCATCATGTGAAAATAATCTGTGACGTCACCCTTTTCATGTTCTGAAGAGGAGGCCTCGGTTCTTCCTCTTTCCTACCCCTCCATAATAAACCAGTTCTTCTCACTGTCGTATGTATACCTGGTATATGTCTTGTGTTGCGCTGTCATTTAGCAGTTTGAGAAGAGGGATGGAGTTAGTTGAAACTACTTGTTTTTAAAAGGCAATATGTCTGTCAAGTACAGTAACTTTAAAAATATGGGTGACAATAAAACGGACCTGTGAAAAACTTGAAATAGCTCGACTGACAGAATTTACAAATCATTATCACTGGAGTTACGAATAAATGATTTGTAATCAGACCTAATATGTAACAAATTTGGAGGGAAAAATCTCAATAACAAATTAGCACACAGCCTAGGAGTAAACAAATTCTGGTGCTGTTTCAAAGAAAGTGAATTTGTTTTAAAATTCCTAGTCCCTTGCTTAAAATACCTCATAAATTTTTCCACTGAATGGGAATAATCTTGTAATAAATTAGCCAGCCCTATTGAACCATTTTTAGAACTACTCAGTGCTGTTACTATGGCGATGATAAATTCATCTGCTTTTAACCCTGAAGAGGGTAATATCCTTCTGGGGTTTGCCAAACAGGTGTGACATGTGACATCCTGCCATTAAAGTCCAAGGCTGTAGTGCGGCTGTCCGAGTTTAGACCCAAGAGTTTCCTTCCTGGGTTGGAAGAACCATCGAGATTCTGTGTCACATCAGTGTACAAAGGCTAACACCAGATCCACAGCAGACGGAAAGCTAGGCAAACAAATATAAAGATCCAACCACCACATGAGCTGAACTTGAAAAAGACAGATGGAAGGGGCAATTTAGTTCTTCATGGGAGATTGGCTCCAGCACAGGTCAGTCCCAGACACACTCACCCCCTACCGAGTTCAGTGAAGGGTAGCTAAATAAAAAAATCTGACATGAACTTCCAATTGCCACTCTGCCCACCTGGTGCCCTGCCTACTTGACAGCCTCGAACCCTTGTTTTTTGGGATGCTTTTCATTCTCCCACATCTTCTCTTCGCTGCTGCGCACCAATCACAGTGCCTCTTTGTTGCCAGCGTCCTCTCCGAAGGAGGTTACGTAAGGCGCTGTGGTCTGGCTAATTATAGCACTGGAAATTGTGCCCAGAGTTTTGGCAAAATAAATTTTAAACAGAGAGTGTTTTTTTTTTCTTTTCTGTTCAGCTAAGATTTTGTCACAGTGAGAAAAACGGCTTCAGAAAGTTGTGACGGTGATGAGTGTTGGCATTGTGACAGACTAAGAGGGTTCTTGTTCTCATCTTCCCTGGGTTTGCCCCATGGACTTAAAAATACATTAACAACACCGGTTGCCGTGGTGAACACCTTGCGTTTGCGCTGCCCTGATGTTATTGAAGGTCAGGAGGTGAGTATCCGGTCACCACCCT
The DNA here is from genome assembly GCA_025773905.1 of Chitala chitala. NCBI lineage: Eukaryota > Metazoa > Chordata > Actinopteri > Osteoglossiformes > Notopteridae > Chitala > Chitala chitala. The sequence goes on from JABJVR010001032.1 coordinate 7,789, forward strand.
GACTTCCTCATCACCGTCATGTCATGACGAGATTGTTCTAAAAAACGCTCCGTAGCTTGTGTCTGCCTTGCTTGTCTCCTCGCCTCTCGTCAGCGAGCAGAACTCTTCTGTGGAGAGCGATCGGACAGACGAGCCCTCCGCTGTCGGAGACGGGTGGGTCGTCGGGCTGGAGTGAGGCTAGCTTGAGGTCACTGGGAGTGGGGAAGAGCAGTGGCGTGGCGGGGTGTAGCGTGACTCTGCTTTCAGGCTAATCAGCCAAGTACTGAAACACAGACCTAACAACAAACCCCTTTGGATCAGGCCTCAAAGAACTAAAACAGCTTCCCGTCATAGATCCACACTGAACACGATATGTTAAATTGCTGCGTTCACCTGAGTCATACTCACACAAGTCAAAGTACTGTTATTACGTAATTATAGCTGTCCCACGGATGCCGATCGCCTAATGGTTTTACAAAAGCACCTGTTGTAAATGAATCTGAGCTTGTACTGTATGTCGTTGTAGAGCACTGTGACCCCCTCCCCCCAGAGCTGCCCAGAGTCCTGATCGCCTCTGCCACACACACCAAGCGAGTGCTGAGATGTGTCAAGTCCCTCAAGAATTACACAGGCCAATACAAACATGAGTGGCCATGCTGACTGAACTGAAGCCCCATACTGCTTGCTTCCCATGTCCAAACCCCCCTCTCTGCTCCCCTGGAGATGTCTGGCAGCACCTTCGAGTTATTTTCAAAGGCCCATCATCATTTTCATGAAGCTCTCTGGAACCTGGCCTCACTATCTGCGGCGGTGCGGTCTGAACACTGGCACGTGACCCTTCCTTACATCACGTCAGACCCTCCCCAGCTTTTCCAGGATGTGGCTGCATTCCACGATCCACCTGTCACCATGGAGACTGGAATAAGCCCAGGAACTGGGCTGCTAGAGCCGACCTGCAACACAGTACTGTGGGTTCTGTTCATGCAAGGAGGTGGTTCTGCTCAGGCGATACTGGCTTGGCTGCATCTACAACCTCACCCACATCTTTAATCCAAACACACAGAAAAACTCAGATGTTTTGTCATTTGCTTTGAACTGTTACAAAACACAAAAGAAGAAAAGTGGAAAGAAAAACGGCTCAGGACTTAGAAGGGAGTGTTAATCGCTGTGTTAGCAGAGCTACAGAAAATCCAACAACGGACTGTGTCTGTTTACATAAACACAATATAATTAACTAACTGCGTTCAGTATGTCACAAATGTCCATGGGTCTGAATCTTGTGGCAGCCACAAAAGGAGAAAAGTCTAACTTTGTAGCAAGCAAGTTGGCTGTATTTATCCTGATTTTAATCAGTATCCAGGACTTTTTCTGTCCTCTATGCCCCAGTTCAGTTGTCACTTTCTCCAAACAAATAAAACATTTGTCTAACTAGTTCAAACGAACTACTCTCATTAGAGTTATCTGTGCCTATTTCGGAGCCTGCGACTTTTTGCCCATAATTACGGTGCTCGCCGAATGCCAAGAACAAGCGATTTCCCAGCCTTATAGCAGAGCGGACTTCTTAAAAATAAATAAAAAAATTTAAAAAATCAATGGTGAAATCCTCGCCCAGACAGTCTGGAAACGAGGCCTGTGTCTCGTATATTTCAGCATGAAAAAGGACTGCAGGCTCTCTGGGGAGAGCCAGGTTCAGGTTTTAAAGCTTTCCGTTTATTTTTGGAATAGCTGTGCAATTTTATGTTGCCTCTGTCTGCTCGCTCCCAGGATACAGAGAAATAAACAGTTATCAGTAGGTAAAGGTAGGAAAGGGGCTTCCCCTCAGACAGGCCTGACTGTACCCTAGAACTCTTTTGGGGGTGAAAGGCAGCTCGTGTTATGCATTTGTGTACAAAGTACTGCACAATGCTGTTGCAGTCCAATCGGCAGTCCATTTTTTGGATGTGTGGTGCTCAGATGATCCGGATCTTCTCCATGCAGCACAATACAATATGAGTCTCCTGTTTGTTTCCAGTAAGGAGTTGTTGGCAAGGGCGATATTGAGTCGGTCAGGAAGAATGTCGAGGTGGTTCAGCGGGATCAGTTCGGCTGAACAGTGTGCCTTTGTGCTGAGGCAGAACGTCACAGTACTGAAGGATGCCGAAGCAAATTCCATGCAATTTCTCAGCCGTCATGCCGTCCTCACAGCTTTGGAGCATGACTAAACAATACAATATAAACTGAGCACTGCTAGAGAACATTGTTTTGATTAGGATCATCACATGTATTGAACACAAATTGCTTTGGCGCCCCCTCGTGGTAGGGGTGAATTATACAAGCCGATTTTTACAGCTCACTTTGGAATGTAGCAGTAACAGGTGTAGCACCATCTAAGTATGAAATCCCTTGTTGCTATAAGCAACAGAGCTTTCCAGAAAAAAATCAGCTCAGCTGAAGACCAAACCTCAAACGAAGGAACCAATGTGATGCTGTAGCCATCCATAACTACAGTGAGTTCAGTATGTTAACAATATCCACTGCTGCTCCATAGCTAAGGATTGATGATTGTCTGTGTCCACGTAGACCTGGGCAGCACCCAACTCTGGGACATGTCTTGGTCCACTCACTGTGCCAGCAGAGGAAGCAAGGCAGCTGACTGGAGGGCCGTACCCTCGAGCACCCACACCCGACTGCCAGGTGGCATCCCTTATAGACAGACAACCAAGAGGCTGCGGGCGCGGGTTAACCATCCTGTCGTGAATGAGTGCTGACAGTCTGCATGTTGCTATCGGCAGTTGTGTGCGCGCGGGAGAAACCGAAGTTCTGGAGAATAGGTTCTGAACAGGTGGTAAACATGAGTCTTCTTCCAGATGTTTTACACTCTTACCTGTCCAAACAGGATCCTATCTGGTGTGTGTGTGTGTGTGTGTGTGTGTGTATAAAAGCAGACATGCTCAATACTTAAACATAGTACAAGTACAACCATTATGGGTGCATGCTACAGTGTGGTACACATTATAAAGAATTACCAACAAAATTCTGCACTGGACCAATTGCTTACCATGATGCTCTGTTCATTATACCCTTGACTGACTGTGTTTGCGTTTTTTATAGCTTAACAATATTTGTCACACAGCATCAAAATTTGATGTTGCTAATATTCAATGTCCTCTTTATTATGGTTCAGTCCCCATAAAAAAAAAGAACGAAAAATCTGAATACGTCCTGATAAAGAACGTGACTTTTCCGGAATATGCCGCTAAGGTGCTTTGACATATATTAGCCAAAGTGGCCAGTCCAACCAAATATATTTTCTTCCAGCAAAATAGGGAGGATGTTGTTATTTCAGGGTCTTATACAGCCGGAAATGAATTATGTAACTATTATGTAAACCGGTTAGCTGTAACTGTCAAAATGTTTTTCACAAGAGGCTTGATGAATACGATTTATCTTAAAGGGCCTGTGTTTTTCATCAAACTATTATTATTTTTGCACATATTTTCAAAAGAGGAGGCCTTGAGCCAAAATGGCGGCTGCAATTATAGCTACGGTTTGTCGGTTCGGAGCTCCTTTTCACCTGAGGCTGGGCCAGACGTCTGCAAAACGACAGATCGACCTGAATGAGTGGGAACAGAGGTTAATCGAATGCTGGCAGCGTCACGAACCCTCCAGAAGTGAACAAATTCATCAATGTTTGTTTCGTTACAGCACCATTAATTAATCACCACATATCCCTTCTTATCAGCTCCTGGGATGGTCTCAGGTAAATATTCTGGATACGTAGGTTCGGCAGCCATGATAACAGGTGAATCTCTAGCTACAGGAGACAAGTTGTGCTCTCAGTGGACTGACGAGAACTTTTCAGTCTGCTTCAGACTGTTTGAACCTTCTTATCAATGTGACTGACATGTAGTATATTGTTTTTTGGCTCCTGTATGCATGCGTATCCAAGGTTGTGGGTTCTTAGCCAGCCTCGGTTCTTGGCTCCCTACCCCTTATCTCCAGGAACTTTTGCTTTAATGGTCCCTGCTTCCTTTTTTTCTTGGTTACCTGGAGAAAGTTGTCACCAAGGACAGGAACAAAACGCAGACCAATCATGTAAAGAGCTGCAGCATTTCTTCAGACCTCAGAAGGGATTAGGTAAGAAATATAATAGCTGGACATTTAGAAACAATGTCCAAACCACGATCCTTTCTGTCAGAAGGCCACTTCAATAAACGCCTTACTGCCTGCTGTTTAAAGTGATGGAATTTATTTCCAATATTCAGAGCTGCGAAAGACATTTACTTTTAACATGGAGAAAGCAGCAAGAAAATGAACATTTTAAAATGGTGGGTGAGTAATCACAACGTCAACGGATAAAAATACATGGGAGAGACTGAGGCTTTCCCAGCCTTCAGACACTGCAAACCTTCAACTCTGTCTCAAAATCAGCTGCAGAGAAAAACCAGCCAGGTTAATGGCTTCTGTACAAAACAAACATGCCGCACGATTTTAGTTTTTTAAACCATAGCAATCCAGAGAGCTGTTTATGTTTTTTAGCCCAGATTTGATCTCTTGTCTCCCTCTGGTGAGCTGTTTTTCCAAGGAAACAAAAAGTAGTGTGCTTTTGTGCCGTCCGTCAGCTGTCGAATAACGAGCTCTTCTCTCTGAGCTGGTGACAATGGCCTGTTTCCCTTTTCATGCGATCAGTGTTTTTTAAAATCCAACACAGTTGCTTCATCTGAAAGTGGTTATTTTCTCCATTTCTTTTTTCTTGCTTGAGTTTTGGTAAAGAGACACTAATTGGAGCTACTACACATATGGGACTTGATCCCACAACCCTTTATAGCCTGAAGACCTGTTAGGTACTATGTTACATAGCAGCTGTGCTTGAGTGCAGTTGCATTACAGCCACGGTTGGGACACTGAGAACCCTTGCTGTCTACACAGCCCATTTTAGGGACCTCAGAATGCAGACCCTAAACTTTGCTTTGTTATAATCTCTTTCCCTGCTCCCATAGCTGACAAGTGCATACTGAACAACACTAAGGACCAAAGGCCAAACGACTTTTCAGTAATCCAACCAGCTTCAAGTATAAAAAGTGCAATTTTATGTCTGTATGCTAATAACTGCTACGATGCATAATCCCACACAGACACCAGACAGAATTAGTAGTATTTTTATTTTTTCCAGTTTTTTTTTTTTTTTTACAGATGTTTGTTACTATGCAGTTTGCTTTACTGTATGCTATTTTATAACTGCTGTATCAAGAGGTTCTTGCAGATATATTGGTTATACAGTAAAGAAGAAGATTACTGTTTAACTGTGGTGTTTTTTTAAGCATATTTTAAAACATTTTTGAGGGGTATTACAGCTAATATGTCATATGCTGGAAAAACTCTTTTTTATCTGTTTAATCTCTCTTTAAAGGGAGCAGAAATCCTGCTGTTTTCAGAATGACAATTCCTGCCATTTATTTGTGTCCAAGCTGGCTTCTGACTCTGTTCCTCTCTCACCCACAGTGTAAGCCCATCCAGGGCCACGGGTTTGTCCTGGACAAGTATAAATGCCACTGCAAGCCTGGCTTTTATCACCCAGGCAGGCTGGCAGCAAATGGCTTTGAAAGTAAGTACTCCTTTTTCATTAGCAGCTGAAGGGTAGAAGCAAGTCCATGCAATCTGGCTGCAAGAAGAAAATCCATATTATCGTTGCCATCGTTATCTGTAGCCAAAGCGATTTCATAGCTTTCACAGGGATGGAGTTTAGGCATTTCGAGTGTGTCTGCGTATGTGTGC